>BHFT01025025.1:19518-57500 GCA_004320025.1 Laticauda laticaudata | reverse complement strand
CAACTACAATGATGTGGGAAAATACCCAAACAAAGCTGAACAGCATACATGTAAGTACCCGCGAAAACTTAAGAAAACAAATATATATATATGTCTATATACATATGTTTGCAGGCATTTGCAGGAATTTTAAATAAAATTCTTTCAACATCTTCAAGTTTTGAACCAGGTTTTATTTGACTAAGGGCTTACCTAGTTAGGCCTACTAATAGCAGCTTGAATATTCACCAGCCCAATAAAGATGGGTCTCTTTAGCGTTTTGCAAAAGAAAGCAATGCAGATATCAGACACAAGAGGCAAAGCGCAAAGCCTGTAAGTTTGAAACAGTTCTGGGAGTTAAGAATTTACATGTCTTTATTAATTATTAGATGTTATTCGTGCATGACTAAGAAGACGGGAAGTGTTCTTTTGAAGTAGTGTACCCAAATTAGCTCTCAAAATAAATAAGTAAAACAAATTCATAATGTCTGCTCCAATGAATTTTTCTAAACACACAAATCACACTTTATTAAGGCAGTCGATCTTTTAACTGTAAAAATATTATGACTGGGACACTGGGGAAATCCGTTTAGAATGATAAAACATTTGGGACTCTTTTTCTTTCCTTCGAACCCCAAGGATGTAGGAAAGGAATTATTGACGGGAGCTTGAGAAACCCTGTCAGGCTGTCCATCCATCCATCCATCCACCATACAAAGAGATGCCCAAATCCTGGACCAGATGGAACCGAATTAGGTGAGCGAAATAGAAGCTGGAAGAAGAAAGATTTAGTTTGACCGAGGATCATGCCAGCAGATGAAAAACAAATCCAGAATAACACTCCCGCTGTATCCTATGGAGAAAACAGTTGGGTGGGGTTGTGATATTGTTGAGTGCGTCATTCTAAGGCTTCCTCCCACCTCCCATCAGATTGTCTCATGTGTGTCCAAAACAAAGCTTATGTGTCGTTTAACGCTGCCCAATGCTTTTGTAGACACACAATTACATGACAAACTACAGATGATCCTATGACCATTGTTGATTTACTTATTCGTTTAGTGTACAGCATTTCACCTAGATCAGGGGTGTCAAACTCAAGGCCTGAGGGCCAGATTTGGCCCCCAGGGTGCTTAGATCTGGCCCATGAGGCCTTCCTGGAAACAGCAAAGGACTGGCCCACAGTGCATCTGCCAGTGAACACGGAACTTGGGAGGGTCATGTGTGGCCTTCCCGAGCTCTTTTTTCACTGGCAGAGGGTTTCAGGAGGCCATTGCAGCTGAAAACTGAGCTCAGGAGCCCATTTTCACTAGCATGGGGCCACCACAGACACCCCTGACATGAGTGACATTGAGCTGGCCATGCCCACCATGCCCCCCCCCCAGGTCGAACACAACCCTGATGTGGCCCTCAATGAAATCAAGTTTGACACTCCTGACCTAGATTAGTAAAGCACGATAAAACATAAATGCTAAAAAGACCCATGTTCAATTACCAATGTCTTGGCCCGGGGTCTTCCAACTTGGCAGCTTTAAGACTTGTGGACTTCAATTCCCAGAATTCCTCCTCCAGTCATGTTAGCTCAGGAATTGTGGGAGTGGAAGTCCACAAGGCTTAAACTTGCCAAGTTTGAAAACCCTTGGTTTAGGCCATGGATTGAAGTTGGCTGTCCCACTTTGAAGTGGTTGATATTATCTCTGAAAGTGGGAAAAAAAAAAGATTCAGGAGAGGAACATAAAGATGACAGCCCTCCACTTTCTCTGTCGTGGTTCCCCCAGAGAGAATGGTCCAAAATGATGCTCCTTTCCTTTATTTCTTTTTCTTTTTTGGGTGGTGGCAGTGGAAAGATTTGAGAAGACCTGAAGTATTCTCAACACTTGGAAAGCATTTTCTCCCTCAAAAGAAATGACGGCGTTGATGATGTTATTCACTCAGTCAAGTCTGACTCTTGATGATTCTATGGGCCCGTTCTTTGAATTCTGAAATGAGAGTATTCTTGTTAGCATATCAAAGCTAATTGATGTTTCTTCCCCCAATCTTTACCCCAGTTTTTGATTCTTCAAGATCTGGCTTCCTTGTGACCATTTGGCACACAGGTTGAATAAAAGAGGGTAGAGAACAGTGGTGATACTCTCCTGGTTCGGCCTGGTTCTACTGAGCCAGTAGTGGCGATGAGCAGTGGAGACCGAACCGATTCTCTCTGACTCTCTGACTCTCTGTGTTGGGCCCACCTGCCCACTTGGGCTCCCCTACTCACCTTTATGTCCTTCTTTTGCAGCTGGTTTGCATGGCACAGCAATTACAGTGCAGCAGCTGTTGAAGCATCAGGGAGAGTGCAGGATTGCAGGAGGTGACTCAATACGCCTCTGCGCCTGCGCAAAGTGTGCATTTGGCGCATGCGTGCCTGCCCACCAAGCCGCACCCACTGAACTGGTGGTAAAAATATTTGAAACACACCACTGGTAGAGAACGCAACTTGGTAGCACTCCTTTCTTTTACCTTAAACCAATTGGTATTTCCATATGACGTTTCCACAGTTAACATATTATGCATTGCACACATTGCGCGATGTTTTCCCCTTTAATGAGAATGTGTGTGTGTGTGTGTGTGTGTGTATACAGAAGCCTGATGATGGCAGATGAGATTCTGCTGAAACGTTGCTACAACTTTAAAAGCACAATGACGTGGGATAATACCCGAAGGTATTATCACAAACACACACAGAGACACACACAGACACACATATAAATATAATCTTGGAAGATAGTTTTGCTTTCAAAACAGGAATCTCCTCTAAATTCAGCCCAATCTCAACCTACTGTATAACCACAGGTGGGACTTGCACATTCTTCATGTAGCTCGCTGGCTATCTCAACAGTTCCTGTGTGCCATTTTAAGACATGGGCGTGATCCTTTGGCAAATTCTTGAGTCTCAAAACTGTGATCTGGGCTTAGACCACAATTCCCTGGCTGACCCACCATGAATGGTCCAGAAGACCATTCACAGACACTTTCCCGAAATAGGCTGCTTTCCAAAAATCATTTTGCTTTTAATCCATCTCTCCTTTTCTTTTTATTCCCTAACTGCTGTGGTCAACTCTCCTTTGAGTATATCAGTATTTATATGAGCCGCATACATGCCTATTTTCTCTTCCTTTCCTAATACTTAAAAGCCTGTATTAAATGCTAAGTTGATTTAAAAAAAAATTTTTTTTGGCGGCTGTTGTTCTTATTTAAAAACGAGACTTAGGAAACAGAAGACATAATCAGTGCAAATGTACATTATGCAATGTTTTTTATCCCTTTAACAAGAATATGTATATTTTTATCTTGGGAGATAGTAGCATAAAATTAGGATAGCAGAGGGAATATTAGCGCGATGGCTTGTGTATGTGTCTGTCTGCATAAGCCTACCATGCTCTTTGTCAGGCCAAACTCTTCTCTTAGCACCAATAGATGTTCAGTTGAAAGGAACTGGCTTGGAAAATTGAAGGGAATTTTATTTGGGGAAAGGAATAATTAATGAACACTTCTTTTCTGCACTGATATACTACAGTACAGATAAAGAAATGCCTATGGATTTTGCATATAGTCCTTTGTCAAAAGAGAGATGATCTTCCTGTCCAGGTATCCTTTCAAAATCATTGCAGGACACCTCTAAGTTGAGTTTGTGTATATTTATTGATTCATGCAACCTCATTCTAAGGGACTGCCCCCCAAAAGAAGAGAGAGTCAAGCTATTCTCCAAAGCACCTGAGGGCAGGACAAAGAAGCAATGGATGGAAACTAGTCAAGGAGAAAAGCAACCTAGAGCTAAGGAGGAATTTTCTGACTGTGAAAACAATTAATCAGACTTGCCTCTGGAAGTTGTGGGTGCTAAAGGTTATATCCCACCTTTACAATTCAAGGTAGGGAACATTTCTAATACCCTTCCTTCCTTCCTTCCTTCCTTCCTTCCTTCCTTCCTTCCTTCCTTCCTTGTTTCCATTTCCCCAACAATAACAACTCTGTGAAGTGAGGGAGAATGACTGGCCCAAAGTCACCCAGCTGGTTTTCAGGGCTAAGGCAGGACTAGAATTCACTGTCTCCTGGTGATTGGCCCAAAGTCATCCAGCTGGCTTTTATGCCCAAGGCAGGACTAGAACTCCCAACCTCGCAGTTTCTAGCCTGGTCTAAGAAATTACTTCTCGGAACTACCACAACGATTGGTTTCACCTTATTCAAAATTACAAAGCCTGCTTTCTAGAGCATGGCAGTTAAAGCTCCAAGTCATGCCTTATTATGGTGTAGTGGTGTGTAAACCCAATCACAGTTGCTTCCTCATTGAGTTCCTCCCTTCCCGTACTTCTCCCTCCTTCATTTAACCTAAATTAATAGTACATTCTCTTCCCTGTTTCCATGCACCCCCTCCTGTTCCCTGCTATTTCATTCTTACTCTCTTTCCTTGTTGCCAGAAGAACAATAATGGCCTCATTAGGACTTGGGAGGGGAAAAAAATTCAGCAATCTGCACAAATTTAGCCTGTGTACAAGCTGAAAAAAACTTGTGTAACCCTTCTAGCGCCTCCCACCTCTTTCATAGGGTAGCCCAGCAATGAAAGGGGTAATGTGTAATAACCCTATTAAAAGACAGCACTCTGGCAGGAGGCCTTGGCTCCCACTGAGTCTTGCAATGAAATTTTGGAAGATGCCAGCTTGCTGCTCTTTTCTTCTCCTCCAAAAAGAGAGAAAGTTTGAGCTCGGGAGGAGACCTCCCTGATGGAGATTTAAGAACCTGAAAAAATATTTGGAGGAACGCAACGTCCATGTCTTTCAGTTGGCCAACTGTTGACCCTCAACGGCCCTATTGACCTGTTTGGTGGGTATAATGGGCTGGGAAAGACTTGTCCTCTTCACAGCTTCATAGCGGGAGGGAAGACTTCATTGCGACACATGTACAGTGGGCTATCTGTACATTTCCAGTTGAGCATGAAAGATCCAGTGATGAGCAAGATTCAGTTTGAGAGAGAGCAGGTTCTACAGTGTGATTTAGCCTAAGCAAGGGTGGGCTTCAAAAATTTTAGCAATGGGATTGCTGCCTGGTTGCTGGGTGGATGTGGCCATGGTGGGCATGGCCTCATCGGCCTTCTGCAGCATGGCAGGGGGTGCAGTTTTGCCCTCCCCAGGCTCCGGAAGCTTTTCTCGAGCCTCCGGGAGGGAGAAAACAACCTCACTGGGCTCTGGAGGCCCTCTGGAAGCCAGAAACGGGCTGATTTTGCGGCCTTTCTGAACTTCTGGGAGGCCTGTTTTTCACCCTCCCTGAGCCTCCATGCATGCCCTCCACTTACCTGCATCCAAAATGGGCCGCGTGGAGACGCCTGGGAGGGGCGGGGTGGGGTGGGCGGGGCTACCCAGGAGTGGGATTTGGGGGTTCTCCAAACTGCACAAAATCTTAGGGGCTCTCCTGAATGCCTGCAAACCCCCAGTAGCCCACCCCTGAGCCAAAGGCATTTGAGTATGTTCTCACGTTTCCATTTCTAGATGATAATAGGTTAGTAACTCTCTCTCGGATAACTACTTCACAACTTTTCAGGAAAGTGCAGTACAATAAACATTTAGGGCAACTAATCTGGTTTTGCAATCTATCACGTTCATTGGGGGAAAAGATGGTAGCTCTTCTTTTATGATCCTCATAATTAGACTCCCAGCATATCATACATTACAAAGGAAACATTTGCAATTTTGTTTTCATGGTTCAAACTTCTTGTAAAAAAACCCCAATATTATTTTCAGGAGTCAATAATAATAATAATAATAATAATAATAATAATAATAATAATAATAATAATAATAATAATAATAATAATGATGACGATGATGATGAGTAGTCCTCAACTTAACAACAATTTTGCTTAGTTCAAAGTTACAATGGCACTGAAAAAAGTGACTTACAACCGGTTTTCACAGTTACGACCTTTCCAGCATCCTCATGATCATGTGGTCAAAATTCAGGTGCTTGGCAACTGACTCGTATTTATGACAGTTGCTATGGGTCAAGATCAAGTGATTCCCTTTTGCAACCAAGCAAAGTCAACGGGGAAGCCAGATTCACTTCAACTGGCTTACTAAATTATCAACTTCAGTGATTCACTTAACAAAGACAGCAAAAAAGGTTGTAAGATGGTGAAGTTCATTTGTGAAGTTCACCTAACAACAGAAATTTTGGGCTCAATTGCAGTCATTTGACATATCTGTAATGTTGACGTCAAGATGATTGAAGTATCTCCTATTTGCTTTCTCCATCTTAATTTGCTGCTGGATTTTAAATGTTCTCCTTGGAGTTGGTGATCGTCTGAATGGGTTTAATCGTAAATATCTGAAGATGATTCAGACGTAATAGTAACGTTCTGGGACTGATGAACATCCTGGCTCTTGTAACAGCAAGCTTACAAAGAAGACATTGAAGATCATGAAAGCAAGATTATTTAACCTCCAGCGGGATGGAGGTTCTGTGATCCAGTCCTTGTGTGTTTGTGCACGATTCTATTTGTTGTGTCTGGGTTTTAAGCCGGAGCAGATGTTAAAATAGAATGACAAAACAGCTGGTTGGAAGAACTAAGTCATCTCATTTTCAATTGTATCACAGGAGCCTTCCCCTCTCTCTCTTTTTTTTAGCTCACCGCAATTCTAAGCAAGAATTGCAACACTTGTTTCCCCCATCCCTTAAAAATAGAATAGAATATGAGGGCTATCCACAAAATAGATTACATTTTCGTCAGTAGCAAGAAGGGGCGGAGCGCGCATGGCCATCTTTGGTCTGTGCATCCGCCGCTTAGTCTGCATCTAGTTGTGCTAGTGGGAGGTTCGTATCATTGCCCGTTATTTCACAGCAAACGTTTGATGAAATGTGTGCTGCAATTGAAATCCCATGAGTTTTGTGAGGTGCGAATCAGTGATAAGTGTTTTAATTGGCATATAAACCGATTGAAATTTTTCGCAACTGGTGAAGTGTACGGTGACAACATACCACATGACACGGGGAGTGTAGCCGCAATGGTGCATTGTTTTTAAAAAATGACGAACTAACGTTCATGATGAACAGCAGACGTGGACGTGCCGAGCATTGTAACTGATGAAACTGGTCGCGGCCAAGTCGATGAACAAGGATTCGTTGAAAAACCCCGTTTCACATAACAGAACTTTCGTCTGAGTTTCCCACAAAATTTCAACACAGTTTGTTGCATGAAATTGTTACACAAAAAGCTATGGCTACCACCAATTTTGTGCAAGAGGTGCAAAAATCCTGAACAGAAAACCAAAGAGTCAGCGTATGGCGCATCTTGACATTTCTCGTATCTTTCGAAAGTGGAGATCATATGTCTGGATCGAATCGTAACTGGAGGATGAGACTTGGGTCAAATACATTGAACATGAGACACAAATTGCAGTCTATGGGTGGGGCACACAAATTCCCCCCCAAACCAAGAAATGTTTGCAAAATGTTCTCTGCAAGGAAGATTATGGGCACTGTTTTTTGGGATAGGCAAGTGTGCTTCTTATCGATTTTCTGGAACATGGATTGCAACAATAAACTCTTGATGGTATTGTGGAAATGTTTGCAAACACTAGAAAGCAATCTCAGCAAAACAAGCGTAGAGGAAAGTTAAACTCAAAAATTTGTTTTTGCATGACAATGCCCGACACGACAACGGCAAATCGCACTTCAGAAGTCCTGAATGCTTGCAAGTGGGGAGATTTTTCGTCTGACCCCCTAACACCCGATCTTGCACCAACGCGACTCCCATCTGTTTCCGAGGAATGAAGACCTGGCCTGGAAACACAGCGCTTGACGACGACGCGGAAACTGCAGGCAGGGGCGTGAACTGACTGGCTCAAAATCTCAGCAGCTGAATTTTATGACAATGGAATTACAAAGCTTGTTCTCACTATGAATAAGCGTGCTCATTTGATTCGGTCGAATATCTTTGAAATGTGTGATTTAAGTGTCACTTTCAGATGGTATATAATAAAAAATATTTTTCACTAACACTTTTTTTTTTTTTCTATACGCAAAACTGTAATCTATTTCTGTGACAGCCCTCGTATTTTAAAGATGTGGCAGCCAGTTATCCTATTATCCCACTGGTGATTTCTCTTCTCTTCTCTTCTCTTCTCTTCTCTTCTCTTCTCTCTACTTCGTCTTCTCTTCTCTTCTCTTCTTTTCTTCTTCTTTCTCTTCTTCATTCTCTTCTCTTCTACTTCTCCTTCTCCTTCTCTCTCATTCTCTTCTCTCCCTATCCTTCCCTTCCTTCCATTGCCACCTCTATCCTTTACCCTAGACCCTAAACCCTCCTCTATTATTCCATTATTCTGTTCTTTGTTCTGTTCTTTCTGTTCTGGTTTTGTTCAGTTTCTGTTCGATTCAGTTCTGTTCTTTCTGTCTCTGCTTGCTCTGCCTCTGTTCGCCCATCCACCCTCCACTCCCCACTCCACCCCTCCACTCGCCCACCACCCCCACCCTTACCCTACGCTACCACTATCTATCTCTACTTGACTCACTCTATTGTTCCATTATTACCTCTACTCTACTCTACTCTACTCTACTCTACTCTACTCTACTCTACTCTACTCTACTCTACTCTATTCTATTCCATCCACTCTACTCTACATTCCTATTTCCACTCAATTCCATTCCATTTTATATTTTATTTTATTTTATTTTTCTTTATTTTTATAATTAAATCATGTGCCAATGATCTTGCCAAGGCAACCTTAGGCAGCTTACATTTAAGAGCAGGTTGGTCTAATGAAGCTATGGATGGCCTTTGTAACATCACTGCTGCAGCTAAAAGAAAATTCTGCATTTCAATAAAACAACATTGCAAATGTCTTAGATTACATCTTCTAATGTACTTTATGAGCATTGTGATATACATACATATATACATACATACATACATACATACATTCATACATATTCATTCAGTCTCATTTTTGGTTTGGGGATACTTTATTCTAAAGGCTGGCTGATGTGTAACCATTTGATAGGAACATAAATTGTCATTTTATTGCCGAGTTCACCCAGCTCACTAAGCCATGATTTATCGGTGCCTAAGATAGCTCCGTATTAACAGGCTCTTGGGTTACCTTACACACTGGCTTGCTTCCCATGTAACATTGTGGCAATATAAGCCAAAATAAGCAAACCAATGGGCTAGTGTTTGAACTTGGCTACACCTTGGGCAATAATCCAAGGTGAAAAATTGATATTTTTCAGGGCCACATATTTGTTTTGCCGGATGAGATGAAAGTACTCTAGGTTGCAGTTCAGATCTTAGCTTCATTTAGTCTCCCAGAATTAAAGGGGATAATTGGTGGCTCTTTTTTTAAGGAGATCTTGTGAAAATGTAGTGCTGAGAAACAAATGGTACTGTAGACTCGAAAGCAGTAGTGGGATTCAAATTTTTTTACTGCCGGTTCTGTGGGCATGGCTTGGTGGGTGTGGCAGGGGAAGGATACTGCATAATCCCATTCCCTCCCCACCCCACTAACCTGCTTTCCAGCTCCATTCTCCTGTGCAGGGCAACAAAAGAAGATCCAGCCAATCAGCTGGGACTCAGTGGGAGGCAGAGAATAGATGGGTGCAGGGGCCAGTCAGAGGTGGGATTTGCCGGTTCTCCAAACTACTCAAAATTTCCACTACCGGTTCTCCAGAACTGGTCAGAATCTGCTGAATACCGCCTGTGCTCTAAAGGTAGTCCTTGACTTACAACAGTTCACCGTTTGTAATTACAGTGGCACTGAAAAAAAAAATGACTTCTGAAGTTTTTCACATTTACAACCATTGCAGCATCTCTATGGTCATGTGATCAAAATTCAGACAGTTGGCAACTGACTTGTATTTATAACGGTTGCAATGTCTCGGAGTCATGTGACTTCATGACAAGCAAAATCAAAGGGGGAGAGAGATTCACTTTACAACTGTGTTACTAACTTAAAGAACCATGGTGATTCACTGTAGTAACTAAAATGGGACAAAACCAGGGATGGGATTCTACCGGTTCATATCGGTTCTATAGAACTGGTTGTTATGATTCTGCCCAGTTTGGAGGACCGGCAAATCATGCTCCTGGCTCACCCCTCCCCTCTCCATCTACCCCTCTCCTCCCCCTCAGTCAGTCCTGATCGTGCATGCATGTTCTGATGATCAGCTGTGCCAGGATCCCCCTCGCTGTCTTACTGCTTCGCCCAGGAGGCTTCCCTGAGGCCCAGGAGGCAAAAAGGGGCATGCGGGGTGTGTGTGCTGCCCTCCCACCATGTGCTCCATTTTTTTTTGCTTTCCTGAGA
Organism: Laticauda laticaudata; assembly: GCA_004320025.1. Classification (NCBI taxonomy): domain Eukaryota; kingdom Metazoa; phylum Chordata; class Lepidosauria; order Squamata; family Elapidae; genus Laticauda; species Laticauda laticaudata. The sequence continues at coordinate 47,199 of BHFT01025025.1, read as the reverse complement.
GCAAAAACACCCCCCCAGAAGGCTCCTCTAAGGCCCAGAAGGCCCTAAAACGAAGCTTAGGGAGGTGCTGCATGCCTCTTCTCTGCTCTGTTTTTTTTCCTTCCTGAACTCCAGGGAATCCTTCTGGGAGCAAAAATGCCCCCCAGGAGGTTAGCATGAGGCCCAGGAGGCAAAAAAGGAGGGTGCTGCAAAAAAAAAGAAGCCATGGCCACCCAATCACATGGCCATGCCCACCTGGCCATGCCCACAGAACTGGTTGTTAAAAAATTTGAATCCCATCCCTGGACAAAACTCAATAGCTCTCGCTTAACAACAGAAATTTGGGGCTCCCTTGTAGTCGTAAGTGCAGGACCTCCTGTATTGTGAAAGCATGGCAGATCAGTTTTATTCATGATTCATTAATTAGGCGTCGGGCAGTCGACTTCTTTTCTTTGTTAATGTGATTATATATTTATATTGTAAAAAAAAACTCAAAATGAAAAACAACAGCATGGTTAAGTGGATTGGGAAGGTTCTTTTGAAAAATTGAAACCTGCCTGTTCTTTCCTTGAACCTCACCGTAGATTTTTTGCTTTCTTCCAGTTGAAGAGGGCGAAACATCAGACTTTACACTGAACTGGGACTCGACCGTAACCCAATCAGGTAAGCGCAACCAATTGCTCACAGCGCAAGATACATTTTTGGTCTTTACGCTCAAGCCCGGCACATTGCAACACAATGACTAGATTGGTTCCATATGGCTAATAAAACCCAAAGACTAATATTGTTCTGTTCTCTGGGGAGCCGAGTGCACTGTACCAAGTTATGACTCTTTCACGCAGAGCAGCTCCAAAGTTGCTTTTTTTTTTTTTTTTTTTCNTTTTTTTTTTTTTTTTTTTTGCCATGGGCATCATGGCGCTTTCGTTCTGATGTAATGATACAATCATGGGTGTGAATGGGATTTCTCCTTCTCTTTACTCAAGTGGGAATTTGATGCTGTAATATTTTAAGGTATCCCATGGCATTGGGTTCCTTTCCTTTCCTTTCCTTTCCTTTCCTTTCCTTTCCTTTCCTTTCCTTTCCTTTCCTTTCCTTTCCTCTCCTCCCTTTCCTTCCTTCTTCCCTTCCCCTTTCTCTTTCCTTCCTTTCCCTTCTTCTTTTCCCTTCCTTTCCCCTCCCTCTTCCTTTCCCTTCTTTTTTCTTCCCTCCCTCCCATCCCTTCCACTCCCCTTCCCTCTTCCCCCCTCTCTCTCCCTCCTTCCTTCCCTTCCTTCTTCCCTCCCCTCCCTCCCTCCCTTTTTCCTTCAGATGGTTGGAATTCCAAATCATGTTAACCTATTATCTAATCTAACCATGAGGTAAATAAAACCCAATTAACTAGAGTCACATAACAAGGTAACTCACAATATTTTAAGTACAATCCCCCCCCCACCTTTGATGATGGTTCTAGTTTTGAATGCAAGAACGATTCAGAATATCCAGCAAAAGGATCTGGTTTAAGCAGGCGGAAGTATTTTCTTTTCCCCCCAGAAGTCAACAGAGAAAGTCCAGAGGGGATGATGTTGGTTTGGGCCAGGGCACGAAATGAAAAGCAGAAGGTGGTTATTCCATCTTTAATTGAAATTCTACATCACTTGACTGGTTCGAATGCAAACAGGAAGATCATAAAGTAACATAATGAAATTCAGCATTGAACTTGGTTGTGCATTACAGTTTTTTAATGGTTTCATCCTCTGCCCTCCAGCACCCCATTTTATTCCACTCAAAAGTCTCATGTATGGTGTTTTATCTTCTGCTCATTCCCACCAGAGGGGAGAATATGTGCTTAATGTCCTTTTTTTTTTTTTTTTGAAAGAGACATTGTCAAGTGTATATTCATGAACTGGAATAGTAACAAGGTCAGCCAATGGGAACTGAGTTGAGGGCTGAAACTTAAACAGAGAATCTGGGCATGGTTTATCTCTGTTCTGTGCTCAGCTCTAAAGTGAAAGAGAAACTAACTTGCTTGCTGGTCTGCTGAAGTTGAGTTGCTGTTCTGCTCTGAACCTGTAACATGTTTGCTTCGGTTTGAGTTTGCTCCGTGTTTGAAAAATCTAAAACTGGTGTTGTAAAATTAACTTCATGTATTTATAAAGAAGTTAAATGAAGCCTCAGGCATCTGTGTTTACTTTTCTGGCACTGAATTTACACTGCAGTACTCTGAACACACATCCTATCACTCAAGTCGGTATTTAAAATAATTAAACGGTATCCAACGAAGGGGGGAAGACAACGGAGAAGGGCACAGAAATCCTTAACATGAAATACTTAATCTTTACGATATTGTTTAGTTTTCTATTTAGAACTTTTATTATGAGTCTTGGCTGGCTATGGAATGCTTGCAGGTAGTCCAGCACTGGGCATTTGTCAGAAGCATGTGTCTATTCCACCATTGCTATTTTACTCAACAAATGTGGCAAACTCATTGCACTGCTTATTCCTTTCCTTTTTGGTATTAAACTGACTACGGGCCACACAGTTTATGGATTGCAATTTTAATATAGTTGGAATAGAATAAAAAAACTGACTTGGAAGGGACCTTGGGGGGGTCGTTTAGTTCAGGGGTTACCAACCTTTTGGACCTCAGGGACCAGCAAACTCATAATTTTAAATCCTGTGGACCACTAATATGAATTTTGACTGACAGTGGCTTGCTGACATTGGTGGGAAAGTTACTTTAGTTTTAGTCTTCAGTCCCCTAATCATCCTGGTTGCTCTTTTCTGCATTTTTTCTAGAGTCTCAATCTCTTTTTTTATTGTGTGGGGACCAAAACTGGATGCAGTACTCTAGGTATGGTTTTACTAAAGCTTTATAGTGTGGTATTAGTACTTCACTTGATCTTGATTGTATCCCTCTGTCAATGCAATTTAGGATTGCATTAGCCTTTTTGGCTGCTTCTGCACACTGGTGGCTCCTATTTAGCTGGTTGTACACTAAGACTCCAAGATCCCTCTCACAGTTACTGCTATCGAGCCTGGTTTCACCCAGTCTATATATGTCCTTTGGTGTTTTTTTGCCTAAGTGTAATCAATTGATGGAACAGAAGTTGCCTTCAGAAGTAGTGGGAGCTTCATCACTGGAGCCTTTCAAGAAGAGATTGGACTGCCATCTGTCAGAAATGGTGTAGGGTAGGGGATTGGGCAGGGGGTTGGACTATATGACCCTTCCAGCTGTTGATCAGTTAAAAACAGAAGCAACGGATGGCAACTTCAAGGAGAGAAGCAACCTGGAATGAAGGAGAAATATTCCTGAAAGTGAGAACAGCTTGATTCCAGAAGTTGTGAATGCTCCATCGCTGGAAGCTTTCAGGAAGAGACTGGACTGTCATCTATAAAAAATGGTGTAGGGTCTCCTACTTAGGCAGGGGGCTGGACTCGATGACTTACAAGGTCCCTTCCAACTCTGTTAATCTAATCTAATCTAATTCAGTGGCGTTGTAATTTTGAACGGTCATTAAACAAATGGTTGTAAATCAAGGAGTATCTGTATTTTTGTTGGAGGTTATTTTCTTTCTTCATGTTCATTTGCTTTCTTTCGTCTCCTCATCTGATGGCCCCTCTTGACGACCTCAACATCTTCCATACTTTGCAGGGACTCTCGCAATCTCCTTGGTCCTCCGTGCAGATTTTAGAACTCCTGCTATACCTAGCTCCTTTTTAAGAAATGGAGATTGTTCCGAACAATGATTAAAAGGATTGCCTTTTTGGTTTTACCTTAAAAAAACAACAACAGCCCTGTTGTACTAAAGGAGTTAAGCTTTGCTTTTCATCTCATGTTCCAAAGCCCCCAGAGGGACATTGTCTTTTGCCTGTAAGAGATTACTTCCTCTGACTGCCTTTGAGTTCATATCTGGGCAAACCCAACAGAAAAGCAGAATGCTTTTCTTTTGAATGGTTAAGCTGCTAGCGGAAGTGACAGGAAGTCTCCTGGGATTTAAGACTGACATCCCGTGGCTGCCTCACCTTAAGGATATGGAGAACCCCATATATATATATATATATTTGTTTTCTTACGTTTTCACGGGTAATTACATGTATGCTATTCAGCTTTGTTCAGGTATTTTCCCATGTCATCAAAGTTGTGTTTTTAAAGTTGTAGCAACGTTTCGGCAGAATCTCATCTGCCATCATCAGACTTCTGTATTGTGTTTATCTGTGAGTCAGACTTTTACACCCGTTTCAGTTTTAAATTTGGGGCTGGCCTATTGCTGTGCCAGAATGGTTTTTTCTTCATGCTGATTGGTTGGGAGTCTTGGTCTGTGTTTATTGGTCTTGGAGTTTGCTCTGTTCTGCTTGATTGGTGTTTCTGATATCTTCTGTCTGTTTTGTGGCTTTTTTTTGTGTGTCTTGATTGAAAAAAGGTCTTGATTGAAAAAGATTGTTTCCTTCTTTTGCAATTTTGGTGGAAAGAGTGAAGACAGTTTTGGTTTTAAATCATACTATGAATTCAGTTTTAGTATTAGTAATACTTTGTCACTATAGTTTGTATTTGTATCTAGGAAGTCACCTGAAACAATACTTTTCTATTTTGTATTTTTTTTAAATTTCTCCTGTAGCTCTTTTTTTTTTTTGTAGCTGGTTGTTGACCAAAATAAAAACTGACTATAATTTTTTTAAGTGAACTAATAAAATCTCAAAACTAAAACTAAAAAAAGAAGTAAAAGAATAATGGGGAGAAAACAAGCTTTTGATATGCATCCAGACTGAGATAGAGACAAAGATTTTAAGAGATGTGAAAACATTTTGAACATCACTATTAAATATTATTCACTGGGACATTTACACCAATGAAGAAACTTTATCGGAATAAAAACATGTTGCAATATCTAACCCTGTCTGAATGCATTTTTCTTTTATTGTAGCATTCTTTTCAAAAACGGCAATTACATTTGCAGCCAGATTAATTTCCTGCACTTTCAGATATCTTTAATCCAAGCAAAATTGTATTTTAGTTTTTCAGGCTTTTTGTTAAAGCCAACCTGTCAATTAGTAAAATGAAGCAAATCTGTTTCTTATAAATTGGCAATTTTTCTGGGCGATAAACCAAAACCCAGTCAGATTCACACCTGGTGTCCAAAAAGTCAAAATGGTTATTTGCAGTCTGTGTGCAATGGATGTAAACAAAAAGGTGAGCTTGACATAATTACTGCCACCATCTTGATTTTTTGTCATTTCATCTTCTGCAGTAGCTACGATCATTATCTAAGCATTTGGGTTGATTTCCCAATTTCCTGAAAACTTTGCATCCAAAGGATGGAGTAATTGTGTCTCGCCACTAATTTGTTTACAACTCCATCAATGCACTCTAGGAAGGAGTCAGTTTCTATGGTATAATTTTAGCCAATTTTATTTTATGGATTTTTCTTCACAGTCAGTTCTTGATAACTTTTTGGAATACATTTAACAAGAATTATTAAGTAACAATCTTCCTTTTAAAATTCTTTGTGGCCTAAATTCAAGCATTGTGCCAAACTATCGTTTGCTGAATTAGCCGTCGTTTATGGGATTCATGTAACACTAATTCATGGTTTATAAACCCAAGGGGATTCCTGTAATACTAATTCATGGCTGATAAGTCTGAATCATGAAGAAATCACATTCAGGGTTATCAATTGTCATAAATGCTCGGAAATGAGTGTTGAGATCCTGCAGTTAGTTCTTAATCATGCAGGAAAAGATCCAGTCTTTTTTTTTTTTTCCCAAAGGAGAGAAGATTTTCAGATTCTTTTGCCACCTCCTCTGATTATCCTGTTGAGTTTGGGGGCTGCTGGGTTCCTTGAATAATAATTGCAAGAATCATTTAGGGTGAGAAAAAATGGGGAAACTGAGAATGGAAAGAAATGCCTAATTGGTCAAAACAATATGAGTCTGAGAAGCACAAATTTTGCAAATCTGTGCTTCTGGCTCAAAGAATGAACTACTTTCATTCCACAGTGATGGGAAACATCTTTTTTGTTTGCTCATCCTCTTCATGTGCACAGAAAAGCAGGGAAATTAGTACTGTAAGTGGAACTCTGACTGTTGTGATTGGTAGATGCAACTTTCAGACTTAGTTTTTGAGAAGTGACAGAAATTAAGCAATATATACGGTCTCTCTCCCTCCCTCCCTCTCTCTCCTGGCACCTACTTTCTTTCCAATATTTTCATCAGCCAAATCTTTTTTTTTTAGGATAGACATGAGCTAAAGATATCCCTCTGTGACAAATGAAGGAGATGTCTTTTGGACTGAAACTATATTTTTTTGAACAAGGTTGTATATTTTCAACATATGCATTCACTTATTTCAGAAGTGAAGTTCCCGAAATCCAGTGAATACCAAATTGCAGCAGGATTTACATGAAAGTTCGTGAAAGAGTTGAGTTTTTCCAATTACTGGAGCACATTTCTGGCTAAACCATGGTTTGTTGAGATTTGTTTCATTTCTGAAGTCAGAGTTGGCAGGATTCACACTTCAGTATACATTATACTGTGGTTTTACTGGTTTTGGCTTAGTGTAGGGCATAAAACCTTTGACTATAGCTTTGAACTCATGATTTACGGGTTCATTTTTGCATAATTTAGACACAATGGCTTATTCAGCACATCAGAATTAAAATCAACCCTGGCTTAGTTGGTACGTGAAAGCAGCCAAAAAAGTCTGATCAGTTCAAGGTATCCCAAATATTGCCCTCAATTTATGACAGGCAAGATTGATCTTCTACGGATGAATACTTCCTCTATTCTTTAGGATAATTTGATTCAAAAGCAACAATATACAAACATTGTGTTTCTGTGGTGTTTGGGAATATGAGCTGGTGACAATGCCATTGTTCAATTGTTGTTAGATTTAAGTTAAGGGAGAATTTTTGGAGCTGAGAAAAATAGGAAGCAAGGCAGAGGTGGGATTCAGCTGGTTCTGACCAGTTCTGGAGAACCGGTAGCAGAAATTTTGAGTAGTTCAGAGAACCAGCAAATCCCACCTCTAACTGGCCCTGACCCCATCTCTTCTCTGCCTCCCATTGAGTCCCAGCTGATTGGCTGGGTCTTCTTTGGTTGCCCCTACACAGGAGAACGGAGCTGGAAAGCAGGTTCGTGGAGTGGGGATGGAATGGGGATTTTGCAGTATCCTTCCCCTGCTACCCCCACCAAGCCACGCCCATCAAGCCACACCCACAGAACCGGTAGCAAAAAAATTTGAATCCCACCACTAAAGCAACGATTTAAAATGTTGCTTCCTTTCTGAAAGTCTGGTGCTTTCCATTGTATATCAGTTAATGTGCAGAAATCAGAAGTGCCTATTAGACAGGCCAAATCATTGAATGGTAGGGGGGAAGATAATATTGGAAGCAGTTCCTGGAACTCCAAACACATTCATTAAAAAAATTAAGAGAAAACAACATATTTCATCTTAATGATAGAAAGTCTTTAGATGAATGGAGGTTAAACCAAAATGATGGTGCCCTGAAAAAAATAGAAATATTTGTGCACAGCCAGATGCACGTGTGTTTCATATGAAAATGTGTAATGTATATAAATAATTATAAAGGAGGGGAAAAATACATTGCCTAGATCAGTGTTTCTCAACCTTGGAAGCTTTGAGACGTGTGGACTTCAACTCCCAGCATTCCCCAACTGGCCATGCTGGATGGGGAATTCTGGGAATTGAAATCCACACATCTTAAAGTCATCAAGATTGAGAAATGTTGGTCTAGACAGCCAAGGTAGACACTGGAAAAAAAGAATGGATGTCAGGAGATGTAAACTTTTTTCCTTCCTTGAGTAAGTTTACTTAAGGAATTCACTGTGGGATTTTCTCACTTCCGTCGCCTGCTTTGAACATTTCTCTGTAGATGAAGTCTGGAGGGAAATGGTCCTTGCTGGCATCAGATCTCTGGAAAAAAGATGCAATTGGGGAATGAGAACATCAACAAGGAAATGTATTTAGTGGGTGAAAGTAAAGACTCATCTTTGCATAATTTCTTCCTACTCGCAGCTAAGCTCTCTTTTATGTTCCTTTTTAGAATCGAGTTCTCAAGCGTGGTTTTTTCCCCCCCTTCCTTAATTTTCAGCATCTCCAGTGCCCAACTTCAAAACTGAAGGCTGAAGGCCCAAATTTGGGCCTGAAAAAAAAAAGTGTAAAGGTTGTTTGATTTTCTTATTCCAGAAGAAGAAGTTCTTCATAATCCTTTATTGATAGACCTTTTTGGGTGGCTTCAAAATGTAGACCGCCTTGAGTGTTTAGTCTCCCTGGAAAAGCAGGATATAAATTGAGCAAGTATGTAATAATTAATGACAATCGTTTTCCCGATGTAGAGAGCGAGTGAGAGAGAGACGGATTTAAAAAAAAAAGTATGTGAACTAAATTAAGGTTAATTAGGAGCCTCCCAAATAGCTAATGCTTCATCAGCACCAGAACAGCATGTAAATAAATTTAATTTCTCTTTCCCCCACCAATTGAACACTTCTTCAGTTTAATTACAACAGCAGCCTTTTATCTCTTCTCCCCAACATATTTTCATTAGTGGGAGATGGTGGCTATTAGCTCTGTCTGGAAAAAGGGTATTATGAGCAGTCGTTTCTCCCTACCTTGGTTGGGTCCCCTCTTGAGAACAAGAAAACTCCAGGAACTTTACTTCATAGACCAGAGGCCCAATTAAGGATCTTTGGATGAAATATGAGAAGCAGGGAGCACCCAGGCAAGTAAAAACTTCACTAATGAAAATTCTGGCGAGATCCCCATGAATTGTTTCAAGTGTTCCCCTTTTGGGTCTCTGTGTGTTTTCAGTGTTGCTCAGTTAACACTTGGCTGCCTTCACCCTTCAAGGCCTTGGCCCAGCTAATGGGAGGGCTTAAACTAGCACTGGTGCACCTAGATCTTCTTGAACTACAACTCCCACTATGGCCAGTGATGAGGGATGCTGGGAGTTGTAGTTTAGCCAAATCTAATGTCAAACCCTATGATGGATAAGTGGTGTGCTTTCTGGACGTGTCTAACCTAGGACTGGTCTGCCCAGTTCTTGCTGAACTACAACTCCCAGAAGGGCTAGCCAATAAGGCCAGTGATGAAGGATGCTAGGAGTTGTAGTTTAGCCAAGTCTAACAGCAAACCCTGTATGATGGCGATGAAGTGGTAAGCTTTCTGCACACTGGGAGATGAGAGAAGAAGGAATTGTAACTTTAGAGACAAAAAGCAAACCAGGAATTATAAATTTATAGATATACACTTAGGGAAATTTGCCCCCCCACCCCAACTTAGTGGCAGTCGCAGGGCAGGTTTATTTTAATTTCAAAAGACTTCAGTGGTCAGATTCCAATGCAATGTTAAGCCATAACGGGTAGCTTTGTGCAAGATGGGAATCTGAAGGTTACTTCTGATTTCCCATAATAGCTTAGAGGCGAGCAACTTTTCATGAGTCAAGGCTGGAGATCCAGCTCATCTTTTTCTAGAAACAGCAGGAAATCCTGTGATGATGTAATGAGGTCAATGACATGTGGCAGGACCGTGTTTGCTCCAATTCCGGTGGGTTTAACTGGGATGGGTGTGGGAAAGGCAAATTACTTCCCCTCTCAGTCCCCACCAGTGGAAGAGAAAAGAGGTTAGGGGTGGCCTGAAAACTTGGGAAATCAGGCTGATTTAATTTGGGGAATGAGACAAAAATAGAATCATTAAAAAGGCAACACTCTGGACATGATGGAGGATGGATGGATAGTAGATAGATGAATGATAAATAGATGACAGACAGATGATAGAGATGGGTAGATGGATGGATAGATAGGTAGATAGGCAGCTGTATAGGTAGATAATACGTTCTTTTGAGTAAGCATTGACTCCTGGCAACTGTCTGAACAAGTTTTCTTGGTAAAATTTTGAAAGTGGTTTGCCATTGCCTCCTTCCTAGGGCTGAGAGACAGTGATTGGACCATGGTCATACACTGGCTTTTGGCCAAAGGCAGGACTAGAATTCACAATGAGGTGGTATTCAGCAGGTTCTGACCAGTTCTAGAGAACCAGTAACGAAAATTTTGACTGGTTCTGAGAACCAGCAAATACCACCTCTGACTGGAAATTTTACAGCATCCTTCCCCTGCCATGCCCACCAGGCCACGCCCACAGAACTGGTAGTAAATATTTGAATCCCACCACTGATGCCTAGCTTCTAGCCGGATACCTTAATCACTATAGTAAAGTGGACACATGATTTCAAAATCCCAATCTGTTGCTTGATGCGATGTGCAGACAAACCAAAACTAAATGTGTGGAGTGAGTCTTAATAAGGTACCACAATCATGGAGATATGGTTCCTTCCTTCCTTCTTCTCCTCCCTTCCTCCCTCCCTCTCTTCCTTCCTCTCTCCTCCCTCCCTCCCTTATTGTTTCCTATGACTATCATTAAGTGTTGTACCTTATGATTTTTGTCTCTTGATGAATGTATCTTTTCTTTTATATACACTGAGAGCATTTGTACCAAAGATAAATTCCTTGTGTGTCCAATCACACTTGGCCAATAAAAAAATTCTATTCTGTTCCATTCCTTCCTCTCCTTCCTCCTTCCCTTCCTCCTTCCCTTCCCAAGCAGAACTGCCTTTTCTGCCCAAAATCTCCTTCCTCTTCAATTTGCCCCTCTAACAAAACTGAATGTTACAGGTGCGAATTCTGATGGTGGGGTGTTTTAAACTTTTTAAAAAGAATTAATATACATATCTCAAATAGAAATTGGTGGAATTTGTCTGCATCTTTGCATCACTTCACAGATGTTCTTATACATCTTGGCTCAACTTCAAGGTAACAAATTAAACACAATTTGACCCCCGATGAGGGACTGAGAGTTAAGTTTAATACATCCTTGCAATTTTCAGTTGCCTTCAGTACCTCTGTCTGTGACATACATAATTCCTTCATAACAAGTGCTTTTCCAGAAGATGTATACTGCTGACAGTTAATATAGAATTATTGCCCCTGAATGCATTTCTGTAATTACTTCCCAGATCTGTCTTTGTGTTTGGAAGGCATTTCACTTTAGTAATATAAGTGTTTAGGGAGAGTAGAAGTAATAATTGCAAGCAGGTTATCCTCCTTTCCCCCCCTCCTTCTTTCTTCCAGGAAAAAAAAAATATACATAGGTAAAACATATTAAAAGCTAATGATTTTAAAGTTGCTTACAGTGGGTGTGCAATTTACTTGATACCTATATATCCTGATAATTTTTGTGTGGCAATATCCTTGTGAAATGGGAAAAAACTAGCAATAAAGATACAACAGAGCACTGCTCTCTAATTCTGAAGCAATAAAGGAAAAGAAAAGAAACAGCTGATTAAAAATGACATGTTACTGGTGGTGAAAATAAAGAAACTTAATATGAAGGTTCCTGTAGGAGATTTCAGCAGTAATGGAAAATAAAGTGACTCGCGGTTTGAGTGACATGTAAAAATTAGTGAGCTTTAATGAGCCTTTCTACTTGTTAAACTACGTATTCTCAGAAATGGAAGATAGCAGATTTGAGGGAAGAATAGATGTGTGTATCCCGGGAGACAAGGAGTGCAGATACAATCTAATTCAAAGAAAATACTGTATATATTCCAGAAGTAAACATCCTAAACCCTGAAGACTGGATTCCCATGTTGCTCTAAGGCAAAATGTGGGTTGCCTAGTTAGTGGCTTAGAATGTGGTGTGACTGAACCCAGGTTTGTGAAGAGCAACAGAGGGTGGTTAAGCCACTTATGGGAGACTTGAGGCAGTGCTTTACCAGAATGGAATATATCTATTTGGTTGGGTCATTGACACAAATACTGATGAAAGTTCCCCTTCTTGGTGAAGTCCATGAGGTGTAGAGGAAATAGCAAGACTTACCTGGAATAAGAACATAGGAACTTAAGCAGTGCCCTGCAGGATCAACCCCCCCCACCAGTTCATCCAGCCCAAAAGACTTCCCACAGTGGCCACCCAACCATGTAAGGAAGCCAACAGATATCTTCAGCAGATGTCTTCAGAGAGAATCACACTTGCTATCAAGGTTGGCCATTGATCCTAATGACTCCCATGGATTTGTACAATCTGTTTTGAAGCCAATCAAGCTGACAGCCAGCACCACATCTGATGATAAATATCCCACCACACCACGGTAAATACTCTTTCTCAGAAATATAAGGATAAGGATGATGATATTGATTCAATTGTGTTCAACTCCTGGCAATTCTATATCCCATGCCTCTCCACATGTTCAGATCTTGCATTACTTCTTTGAGTTGCTCTAGGCTCTGTTTGATGTCAACTTTGATGATGTCCAGTCATCATATTCTTTGGTAGCCTGGTTTCCTTTTGCCACTAACTCCAAAAGTTTATTTATCCCCATTCTTGTTGCTGTTCTGGAAACATATTAAAACTGTTTGATTTCAATGCAGTTTTATTTTCAGTTGACCCCCAGTCTGTGTGTTCTCCAGGCATGGAGCAGAAAGGTGAAAAAAAAATCAGTTCACTGATTATCCTTCTTCCAGATTTATCAATGCAATTGAGAATTCCAGAAGTTGAAGTCTACATGAGTTGAAGTGGAAAAACAACCCTGATTGTTTGAGAAAGATGTGTAGTCTTTTGTGGTAGTTCAGTAATTCTTGATTTTCCTCTGATGCAATCTTGAGAAATTGTATTGAAAATTCCTTAGCTTGCAGTGGAAACAAGAGCGTGCCTGAAAAATGAGGTCTCTGATGGCCCTAAGTGGGAGCAGTGGTAAAGATCAGCAACATAAAGTAAAGAAAGAAGTACATAGTTACTGTTTGGAACATGTTTGAAGTCCTTGGATTTCCCTTAAGTTTCCAGGAGCCACAGAGAAGTTGTTAATTCCAATATGATTTCGGTATAGAATCTTGATTGAGAAGATCCAAATTGAGGTCCATGCTTTGCCCTGGAAACTCACTAGATTACTTTGAACTAATCACAGTCTTTCACCCCACCTGCTTGTGAATGTTGTTATGGAGAAACAATGGAAGAAAGTAGTATTAGAAGTCCACCTTGAGATCTTAGCCCAATAAACAACCTCAAAAAAAGAACGGAACCTATGTCTTTCTCCATTCATGTGCATTTCACCATAACTTTATAGTTTCTTCTTCTTGATTCTTGGAATCTCAAATATCATGCCTGCTCTTCTAATGTTTATAGCAGAGCCCTAAGTTCCTAAAAGAAATCCACCTGATGGTTCTTTGAAAGGGCAGATAACTGAAACTCATATACTTTGGCCACCAAAGGAGAAATGAGGAATCCTTGGAAAAGACTCCGATGTTGGCAAAGATTGAAGGCAAAAGGAAGAAGGAGATGGCAGAGGATGATGTGATGGTTAATAGTGTCACCTACATGGTGAACATGGGTTTGGGCAAACTCTGGGAGACAGTGGAGGACAGGGATGGTGGCATGGTTCATTGAGTTGTGAAGAGTTGAATACAACTTAGTGACTGAACAGCAAGATCCTTAACTATTTAGAATAACAGAATTGGAAGGGACTTTGGAGGTCTTCAAGTCTAACACTCTTCTCAGACAGGAAGTCCTATACTGCTTCAGACAAATGCTTGTCCAATCTCTTCTTAAAACCCCCCAGTGTTGGAGCATTTATAACTTCTGGAGGCAAGCTGTTCCAATGATTACTTTCTCTAACTGTCAGGAAATTTATCCTTCGCTCTAAATTGCTTCTCTCCTTGATTAGTTTCCATCCCTCGCATCTTGTCCTTTCAATATTCATAGTTTGAGCAGATCTATCTGATCAAGACAACATTATCCTTTCCTTCCTTTCTTCTCCTCTCCCATCTGCTGTCGGCATCGCATAAATGACAGCTTGGAGAAGTTAGAATGGCCACAGCTCTGGGAGGTCACAAGAAGGTAACAATATACAATTTTCCACGGTTCACATGTAGCCTTATCCCACTGTTCTTCATTATAAGGCTACAGCAAGATCAATTCTATTAACTTGTAAGTCTTAGGTAGCTCCAGACCATTAACTTCATGCCGGACCATCTTTTTTTTTTTTTTTTAAAGTATGTGTGTATTAAAGCTTGATTTCCCCCCATTATTGTTGTTGAAAAAAAGGAATAACAATTATGTTTGATGTCTCAAACTTTAAGAGTTTGAGTCTCAAACTTTAAGAGTTTGAGTCATTTGTTCTGTGATATTGTGATGTAGGACACATTCATCGTCCAGTGTAAGGAATGAATATCCCTATCACAGGCATATATTCTTTGTGTTTTTGTTAACCTACTTTTAATCTCCTGTAATTTGGAAGAAAAATAGGCATTTGGATATTACACTGAATATTAGGATGTAATAAGCTGAACAGCTGGTATTTGTCAATGGCATCCAAGATTAAAGAAACAGAAAGCCAGTCCCTTAAATAAGCGTTAGGATTATAAGAATTAAAAATGCTTGGGTAAACAATTGCTGTTAATGAGAGTAGCCAATTTAACTGTTTAGCCTGGATTTACAATAGGTGGCAACTTGTGAGCCTTTATTTTTTAAGGACTTTTTAAAAAAATGCTCTCAATATTTGCAATCTTTCTCCCCACCCCACCCCTCCCAACCCCAAATGATGGTTTTATTGTTATTGGAACAAGGCAATATTTGAAAATCCTGGCAAAATCTAAAAAGATCTGTCGGGTAGCAGAATCATTTCTCGAATAGGAGTTCAGGGAAAAATAACCCTTATGTGGTCATGGCTACCACTATCCTGAAACAGGGATGTGGACCTTCCTTCCTTCCTTCCTTCCTTCCTTCCTTCCTTCCTTCCTTCCTTCCTTCCTTCCTTCCTTCCTTCCCTTCCTTCTTTACTCCCTCCCTCCCTCCCTACCTCTTTCTACTCCCTCCTTCCCTTCTTTCTTCCCTCCCTCTTTCTACTCCCTCCTTTCCTCCCTCCCTCCCTCCCTCCTTCCTTCCTTCCTCTTCTGTGCTGCCTATCTCAGCCTAGAAGTGATAATAGGCATTTGGAATTGGTTTGTAGCTCAGTATTTGAAATAAAGTTAAACAAGTCAGTGAATAAATACTTTGGTGACCTGAAAAATATTCTTGAGCACCAAAGTTGTTTTAGAAATAAATACTAAAAATAGGAACCCTAGAATTAATTTTGCTAATCTTGTTTTTTTGGGGGGTGGGGTGGGGTGGCTGGCTGGCTTGGGAGTAATGGGAAAATATTTGGTTTCAGGAAAGGTCTCTTGTCTGTATTCCATTAGCACCTGAGAGAGATGTGGTTGGCAGTTCTTGTTTTAAATTAATTTTATATACTTGATCATATTTTATGGATTTTAACCTTATAAAACCAGTGAGTTGGCATCCAGATTTATGGACTGTTGGCTGTGTCAGACCTGCTGGCTTTAAGGAGAAAGAATTGGCATTTAATCTCCCATGATTTGCATCTAAGTAAGATGGATTTGAATCTAAGTAAGCTTTGGAAATGCATTCAGTAAATATGACAAAATGAGATTGGTGATTAGTGTACAGGGGAAGGGGGGAAAACTGAATTTATTATTACAATAAGATAATGCAGAGCCATTGAACCTGTGACCTGCTTTCTTTCCTTTTTTTTCCTTTCTAATTTGATTGAAATCACAAAACAGGCTGTGAAAGAAAACACAAGGTTTTGATAGTGCCTTCAAAATCAGACTTTTATTTTAAAACTTTGCAATCCTCATGAAGCTTGGTGGCAAAGAGATGTGCTTTCCTGCATCTGAAAACTGTAGTGTTGATTTAAGCCTGGTGGCATCTTTTGATACATTAAAAGTCTTTACAAATGATTTTTTAATATTTCCCTTTTGGGCGTAAGGGTGTTTACATGCTGTGAGACCTGGCAGGGGGTTTTAAAAAATTTTTTTCTAGCTTGATCAGAAGGGGCAAATTTGAGATTTTTTTTATTTCTAGTGCTGATGTTAAACAACCTCAGTAAAAAGATGTAGCCCTGGATTTTTGACATTTTCCAGAAATAAGCTGCATTTCTTGGCTGCTGTCCTGTTTTTGAGTGCTCAACAATGCTAATTGTCTTTCCAGTCTCAAATATGGGAACAATTAGTTCATCTGTTCAATTTTTAATTTTATTAAAGAATGATAAGCTGCCAGCTTGCTCATTGATAACTTGGAAATGGTTCCTTAACTTCCTCCTGGGTACCCTGTGAGTTAAAGACTGCATGCAATTTTTGGCTAATAAAATTACAGGTTTCTTGACTAGACTAGAACATTTTTATGCAGAGTTCTGTTCCTTTCCTTGATATCTGTTGCTTGTCAGGGAGTAAAAGGGAATGAATGAATGAAAGACAAGGCAAAAAGAGGAATAGTAGAGAATGAATGAGCATCTCACCATAACATGGACCTAACATAGATAAGTGGGTGGATGGATGGGTGGATGGATGGAAAGAAAGAAAGAAAATCGGAAAGAAAAAGGACCTGTATACTTCAGAAGTCAAAAAGAGGACTGTGAAAATATTTACAGACCCCTCATATCCCGGACATAGACTGTTTCAACTCCTACCCTCAGAACGATGCTATTGAGCCCTGCACATCAGAACAACTAGACACAAGGACAGTTTTTCCCCGAAAGCTATCACTCGGCTAAACAAATAATTCCCTCAACCCTGTTCAACTATTACAGTCTGCACTACTATTACTATCGATCTTCTCATCACTTCTAATCACTCTCCCACTTGTGACTGTATGACTGTAACTTTGTCGCTTGTATCCTTAAGATTTATAATCTCTGTTTCCTAGTATGATTTGATTGCTTATTATACCCTATGACTATCATTAAGTGTTGTACCATATGATTCTTGACAAATGTATCTTTTCTATTATGTATACTGAGAGTATTTGCACCAAGCAAATTCCTTGTGTGTCCAACCACATTTGGCCAAAAAAGAATTCTATTATATTCTAAAAAGAAAGAAAGAGAAAGAAAAAAAAAGAAAGGAAGATCGGTAGATAGGTAGATAAATAGATAAATAGATGGCTGGATAGATCGAATGATTGATAGATCGATTAATAGACAGATAGACAGACAGGCAGAGACAGACAGAGAGGTATATAGATAGAACAGGCAGATAGGTAGGCAGGCCAGCAGGCCCACAGGTAGTTGGACAGGTCGGAAAATAAGTCAAAAGATAGGTAGATAGAGTGAAATATCTTGCAAGATTGAATTTGGATCAGTCATTGGGACCAGAGATTTTCCTTTTCTGAGCTTTTGGATTGATGTGGAGGCCATCTTCAGTGAAGTCCAGGACTCCAGCATGAATCCAAAAGCTCAGAAAATAAAATCTCTGGACTCAAATTCGGTCTCGCAACATTATCCTGGGACACGTATATTTGCCTTCATTCTTGGAATATTTCAGGAGTTATACATAGAAGGAAGGATTCACTGGAGAAGAGTCCAATGTTGGGAAAGATGGAGGGCATAGAAGAAGAAGGGGATGGCAGAGAATGAGGTGGCTGGATGGAGATCCTGAACCAGTCAGCATGAGCTCAAAATGGACTCTGGAGGATGGTAGATGGCATGCAATTTTTGGCTAATAAAATTACAGGGTTTTTGTCCTGACTCGAACATTTCTGTGCAGAGATCTGTTCCTTTCCTTGATACCTGTTGCCTGGCAGAGAGTAAAAGGGAATGAAGGAATGAAAAACAAGGCAAAAAGAGGAATAGCAGAGAATGAATGAGCATCTCACCATAACATGGACCTTAAACAGATAAGTGAATCAGAGGTGTTATTCCGCAGGTTCTGACCAGTTCTGGAGAACCGGAAGCGGAAATTTTGAGTAGTTCAGAGAATTGGCCAATACCACCTCTGACTGAAGATTTTACAGTATCCTTCCCCTGCCAGCCCACCAAGCCATGCCCACAGAACCAGTAGTAAAATTTTTTGAATCCCACCACTGAAGTGGATGGATGGTTGGAGTCATGGAATCAATAGGTATGAGCTTAAATGGACTCCAGATGATGGTAGAGGACAGGAAGGTCTGGAGGAATGTTGTCCATGGGAATGTTGTGATGGGTTGGACACGGCTTTGCAACTAACAACAACAACATAGATCACCCCCTAATTTTATCCCTGTCTGCAACAGCCCTTTGGGTGGAACAAGCATGCCTGGCCCAAAGCCACGGTGTGAGCTTTTATGCTTGTTGGTAGATTTGAACCCAATCCTAGTCAACATCTCAACTGGCACGCTATATGGTGACCACTGTGTGAGCTCTTCTGTGACGAGCATCCCTCTCAAAATAACATGCATTTATCTGCTTGTGGCTTTCACTATACAGAATTGCCCTTAAAATAACCAGTTTTTGTCACCGGACCTTCAACTCCAGTAAAATCAGCAGGAGTTTACACTCTGTTTGCCTCTTTCCTTTGGAAATGTGCAGTGTGATCCAAACTTAAGGGTGACTTTCCTTATTTTTTTCATTGGCAGGAGGTTTGAGAAGAGAGCTGGAGAATGATAAACGAGAGATCCGGGCATTGGAAGAGCACAACAGCATTACCAGCCAGGAAGAACGAAATGAGGAAGATGAAGATATGGAGGACGAATCAATTTACACCTGCGATAACTGCCAGCAAGACTTCGACTCTTTGGCCGACCTGACTGAACACCGAGCTCACAACTGTCCAGGAGGTAATGTTAAACTTGCTTTACAAATCTGACAGGTGGTTAGCTGAGTAATTGGACATAGCAACAGCTTGAGGCCTCGAGTGAGATTAAAGAATTAATAATGTAATTTTACTGTTAATATAATTCTACGGTGGTGCCTTGGGTAGGCTTTGTTCACTTCTCTTCAATAAAATTAAAATTAAGAAAGCAACTTGGCTTTTCCAGTTGCAGATCTGATGGTAATAAGTTGAGATGATGATGATTATTATTGGGTTGTTGTTTTTTTAAGGCAGGCAACCAGCAATAGAGGGAGTTGTTTGAGCTTTTTTTATACCCAATCCAGCTTTGATAGGTTTGGGGAGAAAACTCTCCCAAATTTTCTCTCTTCCTTACCATGATTTTGCAATTTGCATGATTTTGCAATGACCAGAAAATGCCAAAAACTTCTGTAGAGGGTAGGCACTAAGCTCTTGATGTGACCTGGAGGATTTGTCAAGCTCTGGGGAAATCAGAAGATTCAGGAAGTTCAAAGAGTATAAAGATTTATTGCAAGCTTAATCTGTCTACAAGAATCTGGCCAACATTCAAGGTGGACTTGATTTAGATCTCTTGTGGATGCAAAGAGACTCATGACTTATGACACATCTGACTCCTCCCTTGGGCTCAGCCTGGTCATCTCCCATCAGGTTCATCCTGAATTTAGCCATCATCTTTTCTGCAATGGTCCAGCACAGCCTCAACCGCCAGAACTAGAATGGGGCAAAGCCTGGTTTAATGCATTGTTGAGGCTCTAAGGGGTTTAAGGCGCATCTAGAGGAGAAGTTTATGCCATCTTCCTCCTTCTAAAGTAGGTCTACCCATCGTTTGCAGTGTGGCCTTCATAAGGTACAACTTCTGCTTTGGAGAAAAATGTAAACTTCTGGTCTATGCCAAGGTCAGGAATCCTGTAGGAGAGGACCAGGCTGAATTAAACAGAAGGGTTAATCGCATCATAGGTCATCAGTCCCTTCACATCCACAAGAGATCAAAGTCCAACCCACCTTGAATGCTTCTCTGATCTCTTGTGTATTTCCCTTGACCATTAGTTGGTCAGATTCTTGTAGAGAACTTAAGCTCTGTTAAAGATTAGTATAAATCTTTATACTAATTTGAATTGCCTGAATCTCCTGATCTCCTGATGCTTGAGACTTTACCTGCTTACAGCAAAGAGGAAGAAAGTAATCAGATATCCATGGCACTGGAGAATAACCTTATAGTACCTATCTGTCAGGTGAAAGCAACCAGAACCACTTGTGAACAATTCCAAACAAAAGCTCTTTTGCTACTCTGCTATGTTACAAGAATCTCACCAGACTTTCCCTTGGAAAATAGTCAGATAAGGCTTCAAGGTTTCTGGGGGAGGTCTTGTACCCTAAAAACTCAATTCCCTCTTTACGCTTCCCTCCAGTTTACCTGGAGATTCCACCCCATCATGTGAACAGGGTTTGTCTTTACGTTCTGTTTTTGCATGGGGCAAGAATGCAGAGCTGTTGAGTTTGCTTGGCGTGTCGGTGTCCTCTTTCTTGTTTTGAAGCATTGAGGAATCTTGTGCGGGAGCAAATCGATAAGTTATACATTCAGGTTGATAATGTTGCAACTGCAGCTAATATAATACAGTATAACTAATGACTTCCATAGGGATGCTGAAGTTTAGTTGACCCTACAGCTTGGGATCAGAGCAAGATTGTAGGCGATGACTTCAAAGCCAAGGATGGACCATCTCTTTCAATGCGGTCCCTTAGAAATTCATTAGAGTTTATGGAAGTTGCAGTGTGGTGTGGAACAAAGTTAACAGCCATTTTCACCCTGCTCTTTGTGGCTCCGTATATTTCAGGGCAAAATCTCCATCAAAAACATAGAGGTCTTCATTCCCCTTTAGTTGATTCTGTTTCATTTCTGATGCCCAGAACCAATCAGCTAGATTGCTTACTTTTTAGTTTTATAAGCTTTAAACTTATAACCCCTTAAATGGGGATGCGTAGCTTTAGAGAAGGGACCTAAAGCAAGGTATGAAGACCTTTGTCGTTGACATGTTCATCCTCAGAAAAGAACTTGAGATCTCATGCTGTGCAATTGTAGCATCTGCAGCTATGGCCGAGGCAAGACAAGTTTTGTGGGGCTTGATTCTGGAAAGACATGTCCACCACATTCTAAAAGATAGGTTGAAAGGGAACAAAATTGTTCCCAAAACTTAAGATATGATCATATTGAACATCTTGAGCTAAAGAAACCTGATCTAAAAATTCTCTTTGATGCATATCTGCCTTACTTAATGATAAAAACTGGGAGAAGTCCATTCCATTCCCAATTTTCTAGTAGCCAAATTGAACAACTAAAATATTTCTTGGACAAATTGTTCTCCCTCCTCTCCTCTCCTTTCCTCTCTCCCCTCCCCTCTTCCCCCTCCTCTCCTCTCTGTCTTCCCTTCTCCCTCTCTCTTCACCTTTCCCCCCTCCTGTCCCCTCCCCTCCTCTTCTCCCTCTTCTCCCTGTACTTTCCCCTCCCTTCCCCACTCCTCTTCCAATGCTAATTCTGTATTTGCTGCTTCATGTGAGATAGTGTTTTGTCTCTTTGACACATGCCAGTTAAAAATAGGAGCTGTTTTATTCGTTTTCCTCCAGAGATGGATGGGTGGGTGGGGGGACTGGTATGGAGGTCTTTTAATTCCTAAAGTGCAGAAGAACCCATATGCTTTTGACTGGATAGTATTTCTTGAGTCCCTTCCTCCCTCTATGTCTTTTATTTCTCACCCAGAGGGAGAAGGTGGCAACTCATAAATTCCTTACCTCTCTGGTTTCTGAGTCTGACAGTGGAGTATCTGTAGCACATTAGCACATCAATGAACTGGATGCTAAGAGGTTACAAGTGGGGTCCCCGAGCATTTCATGAGACCTTCTCTTGTTGCTGTGCAACTTACAGGTTACCTATTTCAAAGCAGGTTTAGCAGTAAGAAAGCTTAAAGAAGGTGGCTATTTCTAAAGTTCTACATGCTGAATTCAAGGTATTTTTTGGTTGTGGCTATTGTGTGCTGTAACCTATTGCATTGCACAGGCATACTTTAAAATTGCAGTAAGCATGTTGAAGAGGGTGCAGTGGATCAGTGGCTAAGATGCTAAGCTTGTCGATCAAAAGGGCTGGCAGTTCAGTGGTTCGAATCCCTAGCGCTGAGTAATGGAATGAGCTCCTGTTAGTTGTCCCAGCTTCTGCCAACCTAGCAGTTTGAAAGCATGTAAAAATGCAAGTAGAAAAATAGGGACCCCTTTGGTTGGAAGGTAAGAGCATTCTGTGTGCCTTTGGTTTAGTCCTGCCAGCCACATGACCATGGAGATGTCTTCAGAGAGCGCTGTCTCTTCGGCTTTGTAACAGAGAAGAGCACCTCCCCCTAGAACCAGAAATGATGAGCACGCATGTGTGAGGGGAATCTTTCCTTTACCTTTTAAGCATGTTGATGTTAAAGCATGTTAAATCTTCCTCTATGTTTTTTCCTGCACGATCCTTACTAGCTGATGTTTGGACTCTCATCAGGATCCAAAAATCATTAGAACTTGGTTTTAGAGGACCTATGAAACTATGGAAGGCCCCCAAACTGGATGACCACAGATCATTACAAAGAACCTCTGAACATTAGAACCTGAGATTTGTTTCTGTGATTGCTGATTTGTTCTCTCATTTCTCCAGAGTTAGATGAATACATTCTCTCCCCAACCCCTTTTCACCCCAACCAACCACTCCTTGAGAAAAGTTAGGGGCTGAACAATTGACTCGGTGAAGTCCAAGATCGAGAGGAAATTTGAAACCTGGTTTTGCAACCCTGAATCACAACACATTCATGGTTGGCCTGAGATTCAATTAAATTTCTAAATTGTGAAGCCTCTTCCAGTTGGCATTCTCAATTGTGGTGTGCTCTCTGAGCTTGTTTGTTTTCTTGCAGATGTTTCATTACTAAACAAGGTAACATCATCAGTACTAGAAGGCAATGGGGTTTGCTCAGAAAACACCAAGGATCCCACATTGTGAGCTACAAATCTTCTCTTCCGTCGTTGATCTCAGATTTGCCAGGATTGCAATTCCCAAAATCCCCAACCTGAAGGTTAGGGAGAGTTCTTGAGCTACCAGCCTCTGGTCCTTACCAAACTGAGTGTCTTGGACCACAAAAATAGGCTCTGTGTCATGCAAAGTAACACTTCCTTTGTTTGTCCTTCCCACTGGGATCTTGCGTTATGCCAAATATGCTGAAGCACACCTCTGTTCCTGCGTGTCTCTCTGGATAACGTTCCTGGTGGATTGTGCCCTTAGTTTAGACAGCTGCAGCCATAATGACCTATTGGCTCTCCTTTATTTTTCTTTGTCTGGGAAAGGGTGTGTGTGAGAGAGGTTTTCTCTGACAGAATCAAGTGCATTTCCTATTCAGTTGACGGATGTGTTGACTGAGATTGTATGTTTTTATTTATTTATTTTTTCAATTCAACATGAAACTCCACCCCAGTCATTTCTGTCATGGCCATCCCACATGGCCAGGCCAGTCCATTTCCTGGTAACCCAAGAATAAGCTGTAGGAAGTTTCATTGAGTGTGCACCGAAGATGTTCATGGATGTTCAGCCAATTCCAAAGGATGTACAGGTACATCTGATCTCCAAGCGTTCTTCTCCCAATTGTTTTGGTCAGTATTTCTCAACCTGAGTAGATTACAGATTAACAGAGTTGGAAGGGACCTTGTAGGTCATCTAGTCCACCCACCCAAGCAGGAGACCCTACAACATTTCTAACAAATGGCAGTCCAATCTCTTCTTGAAAGCCTCCAGGGATGAAGTTCCCACAACTTCTGAAGGCAACTTCAGTTCCATTGATTGATGGTTCTGCCTGTCATAAAATTTCTCCTTATTTCCAGGTTGAATCTCTCCTTGTTCAGTTTCCATCCATTGTTCCTTGTCTGGCCTTGGGGTGCCTTGGAAAATACATTGAACCCCTCCTCTCTGTGGTAGCCCCTCAAGTAGTAGAAGACTGCTATCATGTTTCCCCTGATCCTTCTCTTCGCTAGACTAGCCATACTGAGTACTTGCAACCATACATCGTATGTTTTAGCCTCCAGTCCCCTAACCATCTCAGTTGCTCTTCTCTGCACTTTTTCTAGAGTCTCAAGTTTAAGCTAGGTGGACTTCAACTCCCAGAATCCTCCAGATAGCTTGAGAAGGTTGAGAAACATTGGTTTAGGCTGTTTTAACCTGAAGCAAGCTACAGATCATTACCTCGTTTGAACTACGTGGAGAACTTGCTCAGCAAGGGCCTTTCTGTAGTTTGATCTCTCATTGTAAGCCATAAGAGAAAAATAATGAGATTAAATCACAGAGAGTTAACGGAATTCCAGGAAAGGCTCCATTGAGCTTGATGATTAAGCACTTTAGGCTTGGCGCTCTTTGCAGACCTGAAGATGGAAAAGGTTTTGTTGATTCCATTTCGATCCCTTTACTGTAAGGGCAAAAGGGTTGTTTTTTAATGGCGCCTGGAAAAAGACAGTCTCAGAGGCTGTGGAGGACCCAGAGTGCTCTAAGCATCCTTGTCACAAAGTGCACAGGAAGCTTTTGAGAAACTAGTGAGCAGTAGGAATTTACTGAGGACTTTCCTTGTGGTTGCATCCTTCTTCTTGGGTATGCTGCAAAACTTGCAAGTTGTGCAACAAATATATTTTTTTGAAAGTGGGTTTTTAGAGCTCCAGTATTTTCTCAACCTTAATGGAAGAGGAAGAGGGTACTGAACTAGCTTGGAAGATTATGGTTGACTCATTGGAGGAGCTATTAAGTTTCTTGGAAGATAGACCCATCATTCACCATTTGATATGATTATATCCACTCTGCCCATATCACCTCTCAACTTGTGTCAGCAGCTGATTTCTTGAAAACATGTTGAGGCCGTCCATTCATGTTGAGGTACCCTGCTTGTGGTTATCCATATACTCTCTCATCCAAAATTAAAGACTCCATCAGACCATTCGGCAGGAAGAGTTTACAATAATAGTATCAGATGTGAAGATTCAGGACTTATGTTAAGTTGTAATTAAGATTTATTGCTCAAGTCCTTACACAAGAATCTAGTCAACTAAAGTTCAATACTGAACTGGTGCCAGATAAGGAATTCAGGAGGAGTTGGTCTTAGGCTGTTTGTGGGAATGTAAGGACTCTAGGCTGATGACTCGTTTAACTCCGTATCCCCTGGCTCTGTCTGCTCTTCTGCAGATAGTCAACATTTCAAAACATCTGTAACTTGCACATAAATCCTGGGGACTAGGCATAAGTCATAGTCAAAAGTCAGAAGGTTCAGATGTCCACATGAGCAATCTGAACATGAAAGAAGAACGAGCACCATTCCTAGCCTTGAACTATTTAAAACAAGAACTTTTTCAACGAGAGTTGTGGAATCTTCATAAGTTGGTATGCATTACTCTTAGATGGACTGAAAGACTACTTAGGGATAACTGGCTTTCTGGAATGTCTTTCCTGTCTATCCAGGCATTTTTGCCCCCTTGACTGTCTCTGCATTAATGTTCTTGTGAACCCACAATGATTGGTGGGGCCAATATGCTGACTCTGTAAACTGCTTAGAGAGGGCCGTAAACACTGTGAAGTGGTATATAAGTCTCAGGGCTTTTGCTACTATAGAATTCAAGTTGGATTTTAGGAAGCAAGGTCTCAGCTTATGGGAATCGATGTTTCTCTCGTCTGCAAAGATTCAGTAGCTTCCATGAGGACTACCAGATGACCATTAGAGGGTGGTCAAGAGATACGGAAATCTCTTTTTGGTGCCCTCTAGTGGTTTTCTAAGTTTTTTCATGAGTCAGATCTGGTGACCTGAGCTTTCAGAGCCTTGGTTTATCTTCTTCTTCCAAGCTAGCCATGAGAAGGGGCTTGATCAAGTGCTAAAATTAAGCAGTTAGGAAACCAGAATTTTGATGTTCCCCTGATCTCCTATTTGGGCATGACATTAGGATGAGAATATCAACTGATGCACAGCTTTGAAGTTGCTGCACATAGCTGCAGTGCTGTTCACCCATTGGGCCTTCAATGGGTAGGAAGGGACAGGCTAGTCAATTTCTACCCTACATATGTCAGTATCCCCTATGACTACTGATGGCTCCACTCCCTCCTGCTTCTGCATTTAAATGGTGCAGTTTTCTTTAAAACTCCAGATATTTATTTAATCAGCCCTTCCCAAAGGAAGCAACATGTCATTTTTTTTCTTTTACCCCAGAAATAGCTTGCAAAATTAAAAGAAATGCGAGTTCCCATCTGCACTTAGTCCAGAAGTGCCCATTAAATTAATTCCCTTTAAAGGAAAGGCTGAATAAGTTTCTCTGTTATCTGATACCATCAGCAACATTTTCCTACAGGTCTTGGGGCAATGATGACCAACTTCTTCTGCCTGTGCTGAGTCTTCCTGATGAATTCTTAGTAGGGTGTCAGTTCTAGCTGCAAACAAAGATCTAAATCAGGGTTCCCCAAAGAGACCACTATCAATCTCCCAAGAGTCTATGGGATTGTCCATGATATTAGTAAATACCTGGGGGTCAATAGGTGGTTGATAAATGATAGGTGATTGATTGGGGTCAATTAATCTTTTGGAGCATTGGAAAACTGTCAACTAGGCTGGAAGGGAAGGTCAACCTTATGCCTCTTGTGATTGCACAAAGACTCTAAGCTAAGTTGATGCTTAGCATCCCTCCCTTTCATCCTATCTGGCAGTTTCCCAACATTGGGTCTCTGTAGAGCAACATGCCAGTTCCAAATCCTGAAGCTGAGGTAGTTCCTGGTTGGATGGTATCACCCAAGGTTGGATGGACAGCACCCTCGAGTTGTCTCTATCCATTGTGTATTTCTCCTGGCCTTGCTCATTCATCATTATTCTTCCTAGTACCATTAATCAAAGTAGTATTTATTATACCGTGGTGGTGCAGTGGTTAAAAGGCAGTATTGTAGGCTAACTCAGTGCTCCCTACCAGGAGTTAGATTCTGACCGGCTCAAGGTTGACTCAGCCTCCCATCCTTTCAAGGTTGCTAAAATGAGGACCCCAATTGTTGGGAGGAAGATATAGACTTTGTAAACAGCTTAGAGAGGGCTGTATGAAACAGCATGTAAGCCTACATGCTATTAAACTATTTTCATATCATAAATGTTTTGGGGGAGATGAACAATCTGAACTTTCTCCAAGAGGTTGATGACCTGGAGACCCTGATCTAAATAGACAAAATAGGAGAGACGAAGAAGACCTCTGCTTGTTGTCTGTCTCTTGGCTTCTGGTCTCCTTTCCCTGCTTGTGAATTTTCCAGATGCATCTTGTGGTTGGCCTAATCTGATTGGTGCTTTTCCATCACCAGCACTTGGCTCATATTCCTCTCAACCTGGCGATTCTCAAAAGGAAACAGATGAGAATAAATTTTGATGGACTCTCCCCTTGGCACTGATTGAACCTTCCTTCATTTTCTGTTTTTTTTTGTTTTTTGTTTTAATCCCCTTCCAAAAAGAACCTTTTGGTCTTTCTGGCAAAGGAATGCAGAAAGCTTGGATTTTGTTGTTGTTTTGTTTTTGCTGGTTATTATTACTTTTTTTTTTTTTACATTTTGGGTAGTACACATTTCAAACACTCTTACTAGAGCCTCATTAAACTTGGCTTGTTTGCAAACACAGCTGGCATGTCTCTCTCCCTGTGCTTCAGGCGCAGGGAAACTCAGGCGCCTCCTCCCTCTGCTGCCAGCTGACTAAGGGGAAAGCAGCCAACACAGCTTGGTTGTCTTCACGTAGCCAGAGCTGGGGCAGCCACCAATCTTATGGTTTCAAATGTCCCCGAAGTCTGAATAACCCGGGGCATGTACAGATGGCAATAATTTTTCCAGACTGGAATGCTGTCTCTGGGTCAGATTGCAATGCCCAGTTGTGTGGGAAGGAAGGGTGAGGGAACCAATGCTGGACAGCTGCCTGGACACTCAGGAGAGAGAGAGAGAGAGAGAGAGAGAGAGAGAGAGAAGGAGAAAGAGAAAGAGAAAGAGAGAGAGAGAGAGGGAGAAGG
>BHFT01025025.1:0-19496 GCA_004320025.1 Laticauda laticaudata | reverse complement strand
AAGAAGAAGAAGAAGAAGAAGAAGAAGAAGAAGAAGAAGAAGAAGAAGAAGAAGAAGAAGAAGAAGAAGAAGAAGAAGAAGAAGAAGAAGAAAAGGGAGGGAGGGAGGAAGGAAGGAAGGAAGGAAGGAAGGAGAGGGAGATGAAAACAGTGGAGGGAGGGAAGGAGGGAGGGAGGAAAAAAGAAAGAAATGAAGGCAAGGCAAGGAAAGGAAAGGAAAGACAGATTTTGGGTGAAACTGCTCCTGAAATGCATTGTTTTAAATTGGGAGTTTGGGGTTCATGTATAATTGAATGTCCCTCTCTAATCATTAAAATAAAAATGATGCCTTTTTAAATTTGGAGGTGCAAGTTTTTCTACATGCAGTTATTTCCCTTGTTCCATTTGATGATATTCAAGCCCCTTCCTTCCTTCCTTCCTTCCTCCCTCCCTTCCTTACCCATTTGAAGTAATATACAGACATTTAGGAGCCACGCCAAAGAGATTGTTCTTTCTGTTATTCCTTTATTTGCTAGATACATAACTTACCTTCATTTTTCTCCAGAAGTTCAGACTGGCTTCAGGGAGGTTTCATTTTTATCCTGAGGTAACAACAACCTCCAAGTTTAGGTTAGACCGAGAAGGAGTGAACATCTCATTCGCTAAACTCCATATTGGAGACCAATGGACTGCACTCTCTACCTCCCTCACATTGGGTTGTGCCTTTAAAAAGAAAAAACTTCCCTTCCATGAATCTCCTTCTCACTCCAGTTACAAAAGCTGTAATTCCCCTTTCCCTTACTTCTCCCTCCTGCCTTTTTTTTTTTTGTTTTGTTTCCAAACTCACTGCCTGCGATGACTAAAACAGCTGTCTGAATTTCTTTTCCAGTTCTGTGTTAAGAATTTTCCTTCTCCATCTAAGTTTTATGAATTCCAGACCAGCAGTTTGGGGCCAATTTTTCCTGCGCCTGTTGTGGGCATTCTCATACGAAGGCATGTTTATCTTGAATTTTATTGGGTAGATTCTTTTTAATTAGTGGATAAACCCACAACACAAAGTCTTTAAGGCACACACACACACACACACACACACACACACACACACACACACAGNTAAGGCACACACACACACACACACACACACACACACACACACACACACAGAATGTGGAAAAGAGTGATCTTTTTGTTCTCAGGTTTCCTCCAAACCTAATAAAATAAATACATGGTCAAGACTTCTAAATAGGTCTTCTGACCTTTTCCCTCTTTATTTAATGTGCCTGTGGGGAATTTGCATTTAATGGGAAGAGCAGAATGAGGGTGTGCATAAATTTGTTTTTGTCTAACTCTCCAGCCCATCCCATTTTCCTGAGCTAACTCCCTGCCCTAAAACTGCGATATTCCTGAAGGAGGAAAAATAAAATATATTGAAAATCCTTTTTTATTTTTCTGTTGGGCTATATAAATAAGAGGTTGCGTGGACCAAGAGAGATCAGGGGAATTATTACGGTAGGGGAGGAGAAAGGTGGCTTACTTGCACGGAAGCACAAATAAGGTTTAGGAGATCTGGTCTCAACTCTATAATGTTTCAGTTAGCCTTGACACATTCTTATTTCCCAGACATTAAAGATCTAAGGATGTTTCAAGTCAGATTCTGAAGGGCAGAATTGATCCCGGCGTTCTCAGGTTGAATCTCTAATGCAACCAGGTGGGGTTGGAAAGGGCTTATCTCAGAATTATGGGATCTGGTGCTGGCCAGTGAAAAGCCATAGAAACAGACAGACTCAACAGTCAATGATCCAGAATGGAACCCTTTCCAGGCAGGGAAGTGTGGTGGTTGTTATTGTAGTAGTAGTAGTAGTAGTAGTTGTTGTTGTTGATGATAATGTTATCCATTCAGTCATGTCTGACTCTTGGTCAGAGTCTGATGATGATGATGACGTTATCCATTTAGTCACGTCTGACTCTTGGTGATTCTATGGGCCAGGTCTCTTCACATCTTCCAATCTTGCACTGCTTCTGTGAGTTGTTTTATGCTCTGGTTGGTGTCATCTTTGATGGTGTCCAGCCATCATGTTTGTTTGTGGCCTTGTTTCCTTTTACCACTAACTCTTCCAAACATAATTGCTTTTTCCAGTGAATTCCCCTGCATGACATGGCCAAAAGAAGTGAGATGGTGAAGATTGAGGAACCTCTTCATTTTTGACGGTGTGATTTTAAGAGAGAATATCTGTAGCTCAGGGTTGAAGTGTGGGGTCCTTGACGCTCTCTGAGCATTGTTGTTTTCTTGAAGATGCTTTGTGATCAAATTAGATAACATCATTGATCATCATCATCTTCTTCTTTTAATGACCCAATAATCCCTTGCAGAGTGGAGTCTGGGCAGCTGAATGGAGCAAGTAGAGTGTTTTAATGGCCAGATGCCCTTCCTGTCACCAATGCGGAGTTTTGTTCAGCAGATTAATTCTCAGCATGCCCAGAAAGAGAAATATCTGCCTCTACTGAGGATTGAACTCACAGCTTGTGAGGTGAGAGCTCCACCTCGAGGCCACTGCACCACTCAAAATCATCATCAATGCTCATCATGAACCAGGCTCAGAGAGCACCAAGGACTTCACTTTCTAGGTTCTACCAGTTCCATCTTTTGATGTTGTAGACTCTGCACTCTATGTTTGGTTTTAGAAAAAAAAAATCAGAATTTCTTGCTAAAAGTGGATTTTTGCATGAAGCCAGATCAGTCTGGCTTCCAGAGTGGAAGTTATTGCCCCAGGGGACATGACCTTTGAAATACTGGACTTCTAATGTAGGTCTGTCTGCCACGTAGCTTCTTGGCCTTTGGGCTAAGATCAGTCTGTGTAAAGAGCTGCTTTCTCTCCCAACATCAGATGTGTTAGCAGAACTTTCTTCTCGCAGTAGACAGATATGCTTTGAACTCATGGCAAGTGCGTTGCCATCTCCGGTCTGTTGGTTCAGGAAGAGTCACAGCAACCCCTAAACTCACCCTTTGCTTAGGTTTTCACTGATGTTTTCAGAGCTTTAAAGAGGCCAAAACCAAGACATTTTGCCCCTGAAAGATCTTTGAATGATCCTTGGATCATAATATTGGAGAGAAATTTAGCTCCATGC
The DNA here is from genome assembly GCA_004320025.1 of Laticauda laticaudata. Lineage (NCBI taxonomy): Eukaryota > Metazoa > Chordata > Lepidosauria > Squamata > Elapidae > Laticauda > Laticauda laticaudata. Next base: position 16,392 of record BHFT01025025.1, on the reverse strand, counting down.
CTGTTTTGAGTATTTCATAACTAACTAAACCAATAAAATAATTAAAAAATAGATAACAAAAAGAGGAATTTCTGTTGTCAAAAACAAATGTTAGATATAAGACAATGCAACTATTTGTAGTTGAGATTATATTGTCTATCTGAGAATATAATCAGGTACAATATATGCCTGCCTTGGTTTTTTTTAATTTGATTATGATTTCTTAATATATGTTAAAATCTCTCTCATCTGTCATCTGTCTATCTATCTATCCATCCATCCATCCATCTATCTTCTATTTATCTGTCCATCCATCCATCTTCTATCTAGCCATCGATCCATCCATCTGTCCATCCATCCATCCATCTCTTTTTTTTTAATTTGTCAATTGCTTACAAGATAATAGGTATAAGTAAAAACATAGTTATAAATACATGGATACATATAAGAAAAATAAAAAAATTAAAAATCTATCTATCTTCTATCTGTCCATCCATCCGTCCATCTGTCCTTTCCATCCACTAACTTTCTTTCTTTCTTTCTTTCTTTCTTTCTTTCTTTCTTTCTTTCTTTCTTTCTTTCTTTCTTTCTTTCTTTCTTTTCTTTCTTTCCATCCATCTGTCCATCTGTCCTTTCCATCCACTATCTATCGTCTATCTATCTATCTATCTATCTATCTATCTATCTATCTATCCATCTATCTTCTATCTATCCATCCATCTTCTATCGATCCCTCAATCCATCCATCTATCTGTCCATCCATCCTTTTTTTTTAATTTGTCAATTGCTTACAAGATAATAGGTATAAGTAAAAACATAGTTTTGAATACATGGTTACACATAAGAAAAATAAAAAAAATAAAAAAATCTATCTTCTATCTATCTGTCCATCCATCCATCCATCCATCCATCCATCCATCCATCCTTTCCATCCACTAACTTTCTATCTATCTATCTGTCTATCTATCTATCTATCTATCTATCTATCTATCTATCTATCTATCTATCTATCTATCTATCTATCTATCTATCTATCTATCTATCTATCATCTATCTATTATCTATCAGATATTGGACAGATATTGGACCTCAGCTTACAGCCAGAGCACGATGTGACCTACCTTTTGATGTGGGGATCCTGCAATTACACTGAGGGGAGGATATTAAGCCCCCTTTTATACAGAAAGTGCAGGCAGATGCCATGCAAAGTGTGAATCCTATTCAGGACTGAATGTTGCTGATGTCCCACTTCGAAGCCTGGTGCCATTTTTGTGGAGGTCATTTATGTCATTTCTACATGAACAGCAGTATTCTCTTCTTCCTTTAGACTCCACAAATTGTACCACATATTTGAACAGTCAGCTGGCTGTATCGAGATGATGCCCATATGGTGTTTATCTTTGACTTTGATTTCCTTTGATTGAATGAAGGGTGTTGTATAAGCTCGGGATGGAAGAGGAATTGTGGAGAGTGGGTGGCAGAGAACTAAGGATTACTCTCTTTTTCGTCTCCCCAGGGAGAGCTGAGTTGTGTGTAAATTTCTTTCCTGCAAAACAAAACAACAAAAAAAACCCCCACCATTAAAAAGGTTTTATGAAGCCTTCCTTTCTCTCGAATGAGAACATTTGCTATTTATGATAGAAGAAACCTATGCCAATACACGTCAGCACTGTTACAATATTTTTAAATCATATTTGTGCATTTCCTTTTGGCTTGTGAACTTTTGAAGTGAGTGGATTTTTCACAAGTTGCGAGACTAGACTATAAGGGAGTGGTGCGGCAAGTTCTCCAATCACTTTTGGCCATCCTACAGCAATGGGACTTATTTTTTAGCATGGGGTATAAGCTTAGCCATTACATTCTCTCAACAGGGATTAGTCTGTGGCTAAAATGCAGCCAAAGAGAAATATCCTTAAGATAGAGGGTTCATATCACAACAGTCCATTTTTATCTATACTGTATATAAATGAATATTTGAATGAATATTTCAGCTTTAACCACAACAACATAAGAGCACACAACAAATATAAACTTAATGTAAACTTTGCACTCCAAACTTGATTGCAGGAAGTACGATTTCAGGAACAGAGTAGTCAATGTCTGGAACTCACTACCTGATTCTGTTGTCACATACTAAAATTCCTTCACCCTCAAACGAACCTCTATTGACCTCACCCCATTCCTAAGAAGTCTGTAAGGGGTGTGCATAAGTGCACAATTGTGCCTACCGTCCCTGTCCTATTGTCCCCAATTATTAGTACCTATTTCTATTATATTGTAAGCATTTGACAAATAAAATAAATAAATAAACTTTAAGATGAATGGACTTTAATTCCCAGAATTCCTGAGCCAACCAGTCAATATTGGTGACAACCCCATGTTTTCATACGACATAATCCTCTTTGGGTTGCCAAATTGACTTCTTTTAGCACAAGTGTGGGTTCTCAGCTGAATGTTGCTTTCTCTCTCTTGAATTTGGAGGTCTGTAGTATCAGTAGGAGATTTTTCATCTCACCATCAAATGGAAAGGCAGCGTTTTGAGTTTTGAGTCAACTTCCGGTCGGTTTCCAGAGTCCTGGACAGTCCTTAAGTTTTTATGTTGGCAATATGCATTTAAAAATCTATGTAGTCTTTAAGTGTTGACAATGACCCGAAGGCGCATAATCATCAATATATTTAAATCTTGGCTCGACGTTTCTCAAACTTGGCAACTTTAAGATGGGTGTATTTCAACTCCCAGAATTCCCTAGCCAGCATGGGAATTCTGCAATGCAAGTGGTCAGTGGGAGTTGAAGTCCACCCATCTTAAAGGCTGAGAAACCCTGCCTTAAGATGTGCAGCTAACAAACCCCCCACAGCTAATGAAATGTGAAAACACACAACCATATCATTGCTTCCTGAATATGGACTCCAGTTGCTCTCTACTCAGTTTTCCTTTCCATTTGTTGCTCTCTTATTTGCCTCAACCCTTAACACCAACGGGCCTTGTTAAACCCTGCTTTTTTCTTCAGAAGGGCAACCTCAGTTGAAATTTTGCTTGCCATTTGGTATGCCTGCCGCCTATGTTTTTATTTAGTTGATTCTTACTTGGGGGACACTGTTGTTTTTCAGCAGATCAGCATTTGTGGTCTCTTACACATCCTGCAACCATTTCAGGGACTGAAAAAGATGCCAGGAAAAATAATTCCGTAGACTTTCAAAGTGTGCATGGTCCATTACCTCAACAGGGTTTGATTTGCTAAAAGTTTCCTTCCTTTTAGCTCCCCCAGTTGTTTGCGTGATCAGCGAACACGAGATGGTTTTCCAATCCTGTTTTAATTTTATTTGTAGCTTTGGATTGCTGGAGGACTTGGCTTTCAAACTCTGCTGCTTGCTAAATCAGAGTCTCTTGAAATCTAATTGTTTGTTGACTTGCTCTGGGGATCTGCACGCATGAGCTGAAGGGGAAAACAGGAAGGTCAAAATTGGGGATTTGCTTCTTTGCCCATTTATGTTAATTTATGCTACATGGGGGCTATGCAGCCTCCAAATATACATTGGTGGGATGATGTCTTCAGAGATTCTCAGTCATCCAGGCCCTAATTGTCTCAAAAGTACTTTTTTTCCTTCGCAAGACAACTGGATCGAAGAAAAGAGCAACTGCAGCATCACGGGCGACTCACGAGTAAGGCTGCAAGGTAACGGCCCCTCTCTTAAGAGAAAAGCCAGCTGAGAAACCGGAATTCTTTTCAGGAAGCAAATAAGTTTTTGCACTCAAGCCTAGTGAATATTTGGAGTATCTCGGTTAGTGTTTGGACATTATTTGTGTTTGAAATATTTCTTAGTAATTTTATCGAGTGTTCTTGGCAGCCTTGCACAACTTTGGTAAGGCTCATTCTTATCAGAGACAATTAGTTTGAAACAGCCTTTTAACTGTGAAGGAACAGAATTAATAAAGAATCATTAAAAGGTTTTGCTGTTACCTCTATTTCATGTTTGTTTCCTTGGAATAAGGTTTGAGTCAGAACAGGGGAAGGGAAAACCCAGAACTCCCAGATTCAGATTTTCCCAGATGTGTCAGTGTGACAACTCTAATAAAATGAAACTTTGAGTAAATGCTTGTCTCAGAGTTTATTGGTTTGGAGTTGGTTAGTTGGAACGCTGACATTTGTCATGCACCTGACTTTTGATTACATGACTGTAGGGATGGTGTGAGAGTCCATAAATCCAATGACTGGATCATAAGTTACTTTTTTTGAATGGTCAGTAAACAAATGATTGTAAGTTGAGCATTATCTGTATCCATTCTTGCTCTTCTTTTTCATTTTAAAAGTCACCTCACAGAGAGCCTGCTTTCTCCCACTGTGATGACCCAGGGTGGGATACTAAACAAACACAGTCACAGAAAACAGGTGAGGCCTCTTTTATTCCTTCAGTTTCCTTCCAAGCTCCGAATATCTTTGACGGAAGACAAAAACACTCCCACACAAACAGTGACAAGAAGAAGGAAAAAAGCAACACAAACCAGGCAAAATAAGGGCTGGAGGACATCCACAGATAACACACACTGGGAAGGAGACCAAACTCATAGAGGAACCATAAACTTGAGATATTTTCATGCTTTGTTTCCAGTGTTCGCCCATATGCAAGTCTGTCCTCTTATTCAGTTGTCACACCTGCAGCCCATGAAGAGGATCAAGGCCCTCTTTTCCCGAATAGACCATGTCTCCCCTTTATCCTCTCCTCCCTGCGTGCCCTAGGATGGAGAGGGGATGGACCTGGGTCCTCCTTTGACTGGCCAGCTGGCCTCTGCCCTTCCCCAGCCTCCTCCACAACCTCAGAAGCCACACTTCCACTCCCTTTTGGCTGTTCCTCCTCTCCCTCAGAGTCAGTCTCCACCAGGGGCATGACACCTACCCAGCCGATATCTCCATGTGGCTTTTGAAAGCTTCCAACATCCGTTGAGATGGTTATTCCAGTTGGGAAAATTCTTAGAGAGGATACCTACGGCATTTCATAATTCTTGGACACTTGCTTACACTAACATTGGAGTCTGTGCTAGAGGCTTCCCTCTTTCATCCCTTTGCTTACATTATTATTTAGAGTTGACAGACTGCTAAAATTATCTGAGGATGTAAATTTCAGGTCACAGCAACTGTGAAACCTCATTATAAATTGGGCTGCAAAAGAGGAATGAAGAGCAAGATGAGATGGTTCTGTAATCCTTGGGGAAGAAATGACTCTGTGTATTGTTCTGAACTTCAGTTTCCAACAACTCATGAACAAGTTTGGGGACTAAAGGTGCTTTTTTCAGGAGGCAACTGGGCTTCCTTGTTTTTTGCTTTGCTGGCTGAGGAATTCTGGGAGTTGAAGTCCACAAGTCTTAAAGCTGCCAAGTTTGGAGACCCCTGCTCATTCCACACAACAATTTGGCTTGCTTCTTCTGCTTTGTTCCCATAGTCAATTCCTTCAGTGGAGGAATTCTTAACTTTGATGGGATCTTATCTGTCTCATTTCCACAGAGCTGTGGGTCATTTTGGTAAATCTTCCAGGATATTTTCTTTCACCTGATCTGGAATAGTATCAAAGAACCGTGACTCCACAGCTTAGTCCCACAGTCCTCCCAGAGTTCATGAGTTGCTTGTCAAGAACATGAAATATATCCTCCAGCCTACCCCAACGTCTGGAATGCTTACAGATAGCCCTCGATATCTTTCCATTTTTTAATCCTTTTTTTAAAGGCATGGATGCAGATTTTTTTTTTAAAAAAAATCATACAATCCAATTAATACCATTCAAGTGGAGTCCATTTTTTTCCTCTTCCCCCCTCGAGCACATAGGCCAGCTACAAAGAACAGCGGTAACCTGCCAAATCTTGGGGAGTGAGTTTTCCTTCCATCTGAATTTTCTACAGTTCCATTTATTCCCTCTGAGATCAGATTGCATTCTGCTCTCCTTTGTGCATCCAGCTGTCTTTGCAAATCTGGAAGGTATCGGCATGGGGTCAGAGAGGCGTCCAATCCGCTTGCTGGAAAGGTTGAGCCTAAAGCAAGCCAACTGGATAGGATTTTCCACAGAGGTCTTATTCTGTTGGGAAGGCTGACTTCAGAACAAACGTCCTAGGATGCAGAATATCAGTTGACTAATTCTTCGGTGAGCTTGGCACATATTCCTTTTTGAAAGGACACCAAGTGGGAGCTGTCAATAATGATGATGATACCATACCTTATTTGCTTAAGTTTATAAATCCCCCCCCACCAGGGAAGAGAGTTGGTGAGCGGCACACTGTACAAAAACACAGACTCAAATATTAAATAACGAACATCTCATCCCAAACTGGATCTATCCCAAAGGATCTATCCCAGAATAATACGATCTTCTTGGCTTGCTTAGGGATTATTAACAAGGGAGGAGGAACTGCATGTACCTCCAGAGGAGTACAGTTCCCCAAAAATGGCAACTGTCACAGAGAAGGCCTATAAGCATCAGTCCAGGTGGGATGAAACATTTATGGGACAATTATTAGAGTGGCTTTATTAGAAAATTGTCTGGATTCCGATAAAAGAGACTAGGAAGAAACAGAACTCTAAGTTTTTCAGATGATTGTGTAGGAGGTGATCAGGCTGAGCCCGAAGGTGGGATCAAATGTGTCATCAGTTTGGAGTCATTACATTCCCACAAGAGACCCAAGTCCAGCCTTCCATGAAGTCTGTTGACTCTTATATGGCACCAATTTGCCTTGGCCATTAGTAGTTCGGACTCCTTCATATAGGTAGCATGAAATAAACTCAACTGTGCTTTTGAACTCTATTCTGGTGCCTGACTTCTTGTGCCTGACAGATTGTTCAGAAATGGTGTATCTCTTTCATGCAAGGGTCTTCAAACTTAGCAAGTTTAAGACTTGTGGACTTCAACTCCCAGAATTCTTGAGCTAACATGACTGGAGGAATTATGGGAATTGAACTCCACAAGATTTAAAGTTGTCAAGTTTGAAGATCCCTGCATTCATGGTTCTCTTTACATCTACCTTTTTAATGAGAAGGTTTTCTCAGAAGGTTCATGGAATCAGCCAAGGTTGAAGGTGTATCTATTGACTTATATCATTTCATGAGTAGCACATTTTCCAGAATTGATACTCTCTGAGGTTCTGGAGACCCTTTGGCTGACTTCAAAAGCCATTGCATAAAGCTAAAGATGAATAGAATCAACCAAGCTTTATCATGGAAAGCCGTCTTATATATGGATCAGTAAGGAAAGTATCTACACCTGGCAGTTGAGAAGAGCTTTTGGAGGTCTCCTTTGCAGTTCCTTAAAGTGTCAGGTAACAGCATTAAGAACCTTCTGTAGAGTACAAATTCTGAAGAACCATTTTTCCCCCTCTGTCTTCTACAGTTCACGCTTTATTTTGCTGGGTAGACCCTTTAATGCCATCTACTCTCCCATCACTTTCCTACCTCTCTGTAAACTGGGCTTACACCCCTGATATGCTTTCTTTCCTATAGCATTGTGTCTTTTAAAGATATTGTTCCTGACATGACAATATGGTCATCACCTTGACTAGATAGGTATTAGAGTTAGCACAGCCTTCCCTTAAGATATCTCTTTCAACCCTGAACTACAAACATTCTCCTTTATTGGTATCTGTTTCCTAGATAGAGGCTAATATTTGGAATAGAGTCTCCTGCTCCAGCAGGGGGTTGGACTAGATGACCTGCAAGATCCCTTCCAACTCTGTTATTCTATGTTCTTCATTGTATTGGCTGTTTTTAGGTTCATACCCTCCCCCAATTTAATTCTTCTTACATTCACAAGAGCTTCCTCTTCCTTCATTTTGCCAAACTGACAGGATTCCGGCAGTTGTCCTAATTAAATCATGAGCCTCGAGCCAAGTTTCAAGAACTATAAAGAATTTATTAGGAGCGAATATGTCGGCATGACTTGTTTGAAGCCGATTCTGAGACACGTAATTCATTGTCACCCTGGATCCTGGTTTCCCCCCACACCTTTGGGTGCATCATAATTCATATTCTCCAACGAAACAGGTTCATAGCCAAGAGTCATCAATCACGTTGTCCAATTAGCGATTTGCCCTGGCAGAAACTCTGGCCACTTAGTTACAATCTTTGCAAGATAAAAAATGGAATGCAATTTGGTTCCAAACTGCTGCAATGCTCTTTCAAATTTCCCCTCCTCCCCCCTCCCCCCACTTCTGATCATGGCAACTCTAAAACAGGCATAGAAATGTTTTATGAGTTGACACCAACTCCTTTTCATTCTTGGGGGAAAGGTGACAATATTTTCAGAAAACATTTCTGTTCTTCAGAATGGAGTATGGACATGAATTTTGCCTGATGCTTTGTTGGCGCTCTGAGAGAAGTCTAAGATCCTGCATCTGACTTTTGTTGTTGATTGGGGCTATGGTTCAAGCTTACTGACATTCCTCACTTTGCTATCAACTTTTTTGGTTGTAGGAGGACATGTCAATGTTGAAATGTTTAATTTTTGGAAGCTTCCTCTTTGGTGCTGCTGTGTTGTGAAATTACTCTACCACCTTTCTAGGGATCTGCAGAAAATAGAACTTTCCTTGCTGTGTAGTTGTATTCTCTGAGTGCTGTGGAGGGTATTTGCCCTGCCCCATTGAGCCAGGATTAAAATAAAAAAAACAGGAGAGATCCTCCTAAACTAAATAACAGCTGGGAATATTGTGGCCACTGTCATGGCTGTATATTAGGAACATTGAAGAGTCCATAGAAGAGCAGGATGGTTCTTTGTTCTCCTTCCCTTGTTTTGTTCGGTTGCTAATTTTAATTGTCTTTTTTTTAAGTCTGGAATCCTTGGCTGAACTTTAAAAGTGAAGCAGGACCAGACCTGATTGTTCCTTACATGGTTGACTACCAGGGAATGCCCAAGGAAGTCAAGCAGTCTTCTTGGGAGAGGCAGTTGTGAATAATGGTTGTGTTGTCATCTGTATGATACTGTATGACTAACTTTGTCGCTTGTATCCTTACAATTTATACTGACTGTTTCCTAGTATGATTGGATTGCTTATTGCACCCTATGACTGTTATTAAGTGTTGTATGTTATGATTCTTGACTCTTGATGAATGTATCTTTTCTTTTATGTACACTGAGAGCATTTTCACCAAGATAAATTCTTTGTGTGTCCAATCACACTTGGCCGATAAAGAATTATATTCTATCAGAGTCAGTCTGGACATGTCAATGAGGTCAGTCACCAGGAATTTAGTTTGACTCGAAGAAAGTTGTATGACCCGCCTCCCCTCTTAAGTTCCAATAGGCAGAATGGAATGTCCTTTAAATTGTATCTTTTATATGGTGGATGAGGATCTGGAATGAAGGATGATTCCATCTGTGAGGATCAAAATGAGATGTTGGATCTTTCTGCTTGGTCCAGGAAAAGGTGCCATTCCAAAGTTATAAATGCTGGCCATAATGTCCAAGGAACATGGTAAAGGCATTTTTGTTTAAATATTTTGACGGGGGTCAAATAAATTGGCCTGAATGGTCTCCTTTGGAAATCTGGTAGGGAGCTTTGGAAATTCCCTCCCTCTCTCCCTGGTAAGTGGCTGCTGGTGGTTGAGGGGATTGCAAGACTGCCTGGGAAACTGTCACAGAATTGCCAACACTAGCCAAACACATATTAGCAACTTGCCTCTGAGCCACAATCCGTTGCTTTCTGCATCGAGGGCAGAGATTGATTATTATGTCCTCTGTAGAAAACCCACTGAAAACCCAGTTAGTTACATTCGAACCATATTGAGAGCTATAAATGGACATCTATTTTAGTGACAACGTATCAATCTCTCTCCTTTTCCTTCTCCCTCTCTCTCTCTCTCTCCCTCCCTCCCCCCCCCTCTCTAATGTGGGTGTGAATGTAACCCAACATTACTGTCAGGTATAAATGAAAAACATCTATTTTTATGTGTCCTTTTTGACAATCCCTTTGTTTGTAGAGTGTGTGTGTGAGTCTGTGTGTGTATGTGGTGTGTACACACCCTCACACACAAAAACCTAAACCGGTATGAGCATCATGGATTTCTTCAAAAGGGACGAACCCTTTTCCCAGATGCATCATAGCCAACTGCACCCCTTCCTAAATTACTGGAGAACTAATCAGTGGTTTTTTTTTTCCTTCTGCTTCACACAACTACTTGATTATTTGTTTTACATTAAAAGTAATAAGCGGCCCTATTTAATGGAGGCTTGGGTGTGTGTGTGTGTGGGGGGGGGGAGGAAAGTCCACACATCACTCCCCACCCCTCCTGATCTTAAGGTGCGTATGTGTTTTGCACAGGCACGCATTTTCCAGGATTACATCTGCTTTTACCGTTAAATTTTTATGAATGCAGGCATATGGCATATTTCTCCTTCCCTCTTTCGGCTCAGAGATTTTTTTCTTCCCTCCCTTTTTTCCCCCTCTCTCTTTTTCTCTCTCTTTCTCTTCCCCCCACCCACCCTCTGTTTTTCTTTCTCTCATCTGCACAGACAGACTTGGCTTGGCACACTACGAGCCTGCACAGCTTTAAGTATTTAACTGAGGAGCTCTGTTGGAAATTAGAGCATCCGTGCCTCGGCAAACTCTGGGGATCTGCCCTCCCAGGGGCTTCGCGTCTGGCCCCCGGCTCAGCACCCCCCCCCCGCCGTGAATGCCTTTCTTTCCCTCCCAGCCCCCATCACCTAGGTAGCTAATGCGTCCTCCTCCTCCTCCTCCTCCTCGTGGGAGCCTTGCCCTCCCCTCCTCTGCCTCTCCCTCCCTCGCCTTATTGAAGCCCCAGATCACTTTACCAAGCTGAACAGGGCCGGGGCCAGCACAGACCGGCTCCCCCTTTCTTTCCACCCTCCCTCCCTCCCTTTTCCATTTTGCTCTGCACAGATGTGTGGAAGGAAAGAGTGAGAGGGAGGGAGGGAGGGAGGGAGGGAGGGAGAGGAGGCCAGACCTGTGGTGACCTCCAGATTCCTTTCAGTTCTCAAAAATGCCCCCCCACCCTCCCTCGTGGGCATGCAGATGGGACCAGTTGGGGGGGGGGGGGCTGCCAGCACACCAGGAAACCTTCTTCTGGCAAAGCAGCCCCTCTGCCCGGCTTCAGCAACAAGAGAAAGGCTTTCCCTCCGAAATGGCACTGGCTGGCCGACAGCATTATGATGGGATGGGCAAGGAGTGCGTCCCTCCCTCTCCTTCCTCCCTCCCTCCCTCCTGTCTTTCCCTCCTTTCTCCCCTTTTCCTTCCTTCCTTTCTTTCCCTCCCTCCCTCCTTTCGTTCCTCTCATTCTTCCTTTCTTTCTTTCCTCCCTCCTTCCTTCCCTCTTTTTCTCCCTTTTCCTTCCTTCCTTCCTTTCTTTCTCCCTCCCTTCTCCCTTTCCTTTCCTTTCTCTTCCCTCCCTCCCTCCTTTTCTTTCTTCTTTTTCCTTCCTTCCTTCTTCCCTCCTTCCTCTCTTCCCTTTTTCCTTCCATCCTTCCATCCCTCTTTCTTCTTTTCCCTCCCTTCCTTCCTTTCCCTCCCTTCCTTTCCTTCCTTCCCTCCATCCTCCTTCCTTCCTCCATCCTTTTCTCCCTTTTCCCTTCCATCCTTCCTTTCTTCTTTCCCTCCTCTTCCTTCCCTCCTTTTTTTCCTCTTTTTCCTTCCTTCCTTCCCTCCTTCCTTTCTCCCTTTTTCCTTCCATCCTTCCATCCTTCCTTTCTTCTTTCCCTCCCCTCCTTCCTTCCCTCCTTCCTTTCTCCCTTTTCCCTTCCATCTTCCTTTCTTCTTTCCTCCATCCCTCCCTCCCTCCTTTCTTTCTCCCTTTTTTCCTTTCTCTTTCCTTCTCTCCCTCTTCCTTCCATCCTTCATTTCTTTTCCTTCCATCCTTCCTTTCTTCTTCCCTCCCTCCCCCTCCTTCCTTTCTCCCTTTTTCCTTCCTTCCTTCCTTCTTTTCCCTCCCTCATCCCTCCCTCCCTCCCTCCTTCCTCTCCCTCCCTCTATCTCCCTCCTTCCCATTTGCTTTGCTCCCCCCCCCACTTTTTATGAAAAATGGATGGCACCAGTTCCAGCGTTTGGAGACTAACTGGCAGAGCCGAGTGTCCCCGAAGACTTGCCTCGTGCGTGCACCTAAACACTTCACTGAGCAATCTGTCAACATGTCAGCAACACATGTTTTGTAAAAAGCTTCCAGTGGGAGTAATGGTTCCCACCAGGGCTCCGAAAATGCTTTGAATTCAGCAGATTTCTATTGCGGGCATCCCCTGGGGTGTCTTTTACAATGCCTACATTTCAGAAATTTGAGCCAGAGACCCCTGGGGGTTTCCTTTCATAATGCCTGAAAATGTAGGGTTATATTGTTGGAAGTCCCCATGGGGTCTTTATTAATACCTGAATTCTGAGGAACTGGAAATTACACAGGGCACTGCAGGGGCCCAGCTCCACACCAGGAAGAGGAGAAAAACTCTGTGGGGATATTTCTTTTTCTCTCTGCCCCCCCCTCCCCTGGTCTCCCCTCCTCCTTCTCCCTTCATGCAAGAGTGAAAGAGAAGAATTTGCTAAAGGACAAAAATTGAGTCTCGGTGCATGCGTGTGTGTGTGTGTGTGTGTGTGCATGCATGGCGTTTCCTTCGTTTTAATCTGCTTTCTAGACCTCCCTGCTAAAAAATTCTGCAAATCGGCAGGAAGGTAAGAGGAGGAGGAAGGGATGTGTGGAAGTCAATCGCTACAAGCAGCAGCAGCAGCAGCAACAACAATAACAACAACACATCTGTTTTTAAAAGCTTGCCCCGGGTCTTTTAAGGAACCCGTGTGTGGATGCTTAAAAATATCCTCCCCTCCCTTTTTTGTGTGTGTTTGTAATGTGTGTTGCACGAATAGACACAGCGCACACAAATTGTGTATGCCTCTCTCTTGACTTTTGCAATGCCCCCCCCCCAAAAAAAGTCTCCCCAATTTTGGGGAAAAGCTCATTGTCATCGGTGGTTTGTTCGTTCCCCTGAACCTGGTTTGAAATCCAGACTCTCTTCAACGGTGGCATCTTTTTAACCGCTGGCCTGGATTCCTTGTGTCAATAAAGAGATGGGCAGCCCCATAAATCAGAGAAATGAGTGAATGAATAAAAAGAGAAACTGAGAGTTTCCCCGTGCAGAGGAGGCCTGCCTTCTATTTACTCTTCTTAATGCAAGAAGAGATTTCACTGTATTTATTTTGCTAACTGGGAAGAGATTTGCAGCCCAATTCTATTGCAGATTAGTTTGTTGTTGTTTTTACGGGCACCATCCATACAAACTGCATGTTTCATGATGTCATTCTGGTGCTTCCTCCCCTCCTTCAAATATTTAAGAAATAGTTTATTTTAAATATAGAAAAAGTGTGCTGTTATTTAAAAAAATATTTAAAAAAAAACAGATGTCAGCTTTGCTTGTTATTTGCTCTATTCAAGTCCTCCCACTTGCTTAAAGAAATTAAAGAGGAGGAGAAAACCCACAGCAAAATCCAGAAGAGAGAAACAGAGAGGAAGTTTGATTACGATAAAGAGATAGGGAATGATTTTTGTGTGATTAAAGTTGAGGATAATGAAGTGGTCCTTCTCTTGCAGTGTAAAATTCCAAATATCAACTTGCCATAGACAAAATGGCACTTTTTTCAAAAGGCAACTGGATTTTCCTGGGTTTTCGTTTCCTTTGAAAACATTGGGAGAAGTGTAGATGACTGTACATCGCTGAAGATTTGAGGGCGGTGTAGGAGTAAGCTCAGCTCAGCCCAAATCTTACAGATGAAAGTGTTTCTTTAGCCTTTTGGCCAAATTTTCCCTCTGGTCAGCAAGAGGTGGCTTTCCAAGCATCACTCCGAGCTTCATCCCTGCAGGCCTTCAAGAAGAGATTGGACTGACATTTGTCAGAAATGGTGTAGATTCTCCTGCTTGGGCGGGGGGTTGGACTAGATGACCTACAAGGTCCCTTCTTACTCTGTTAATCTGTAATCAAAGTGTCCTCAGAGATGCCCAATGCTTGGATGGAGGTGGGCGGGGTTGGACTAGATGACCTACAAGGTCCCTTCTTACTCTGTTAATCCGTAGTCAAAGCATCCTCGGAGATGCCCAATGCTTGGACAGGGGGTGGGGTTGGACTATATGACCTACAAGGTCCCTTCCAACTCTGTTAATCCATAAGACATTTAACACCCATCCTTTGGACACCTTACAAATAGATGTGTTATGTTTCACCTGTGAGAAGTCCACTGAAGTTCTTGTCTCCTTTGAAAGCCAATTATTTCTCACCAAATTGGACAAGAAATGAAAGAGAAAGAAAACAGCTGGAGAATTTCCTTGCTTAACAGGACATGTAAACCATTAGCACCTTTGAAAACCAAGTCAACCATCAAGCTTTGTATTGCTTATCCTGGCTTTGTTTGCACGACATGTTTCTCTGCGGTTAATTTAACTGTTCTTCAATCAGTTAAGCTCAGGGCTTTTTTTTTTTTTTTTTNTTGGGGTATTGTCTCCTTCTTGATTGTTGGTCTGATGTTAATCTTGGAATTAATCTACTTACTGTATCTGGGTGCTGGATACTCCAATCAAGGAACTGCCAAACAGGTTAACACTAAACAGCCCAACCAAATAACTCAAAGATTACCTGCACCAAGGCAAGCCACCAGAGTATAAACAGAGCAAATCCACTCCTCACAAGAACTGATAATGTTACCTGGTTTGAGTAATGAAACATTTGCAAGAAAACAACCAGATTCTTCCTCCTCCTCTTCCTCCTCCTCCTCCTCCTCCTCTTCTTCTTCTTCCTCTTCCCCCTCCTCCTTTTCACAGACCCTCCAGTAGTACTGATGATGTTATCTGGTTGGATAATGAAATAACTTCAAGAAAACAGCTAAGCTCAGATCGCATCAAGGACTCCACAGTCCTCTTTGACCTCTCCTCTTCCTCCTCTGCTTTCTCCTCCTCTTTCTCTTTCTCCTCCCTCCCTCCCTCCTCACAAACCTAAATTCAATGCAATTTGGTGGCCATCGGATCTAAACCCAACTTAGCGACTCTTTCTTTAAAACACACATACTCACATGGGTTTTTCCTTAAAAAAAAAAAAGTCTCTGAAATTAAACCTTGCTAATAAACAGTGTAAAGATCTCTTTGAGCGTCTCAGTTGAATTCATACGTACTGCAAAAATGCTTATCGTCTTTCTGTAATGTAGGTCACAGTTCTTCCTGCACCAACGACAAGCAGTTGAGTAAACTGTTCTTTGGTTGATTGCAAGGATTTGTACAGCCATCAATCTCAATATGGAGATTTATGAGTGGTTAAGATGGAGATTGATAAGATCTCAACATGGAGATTTATGAGTGGTTTGCCACATTGGGGTTTGTTCCTAACCAGGATGTTGGTAAAAACAATGAAAGACACAGTTTGCAATCTCATGATGCAAGCTTTCTCACGTGGCCTTTCTGCAATAATATCCTTGGCAAGGAAGGGAAAATGAGAGTTGGCACAACACCGTCATGGGCAGAGGTGATATTCAGCCAATTCTGACAGGTTCTGGAGAACTGGTAGCGGAAATTTTGAGTAGTTGGAGAACCGGCAAATCCCACCTCTAACTGGCCCCGACCCCATCTCTTCTCTGCCTCCCATTGAGTCCCAGCTGATTGGCTGGGTCTTCTTTGGTTGACCTGCATGGAAGAACAGAGCTGGAAAGCAGGTTAGTGGGGAGAGGAGGGAAGGGGGATTTTGAAGTATCCTTCCTCTGCCATGCCCACCAAGCCATGCCCACAGAACCGGTAGTAAAAAATTTTTTAAATACCACCACTGTTCCTGGGGCACCATTTATTTATTTATTTATTTAGGAAACCTGTTTGTTTGTTTGTAAAATTTATTGGCTGCTCATCTTACCTCAAGGTAACTCTGAGTGGCTTACAATCTGTAAAAAAAACTATATAAATAAAAGAAAAATAAGTACCAAATAAGTTAGTACAAACAGCAAAACCGTCAGCACAATGAAAAGATGAGGAGGGCAGGAGAAGAATTGGTGGGTAGAGAAGTGGGATATGTTGTTAATNAAGTACCAAATAAGTTAGTACAAACAGCAAAACCCTCAGCACAATGAAAAGATGAGGAGGGCAGGAGAAGAATTGGTGGGTAGAGAAGTGGGATATGTTGTTAATCGATCAACCACCTCCACTCTGAGGGTCCCCTACTAGAATCCCAAGATAATGACAGAGTCAGGACCTTAGACTGAGAGGGTTGCCTCCAAAATCAGTCTTGGGGGACAAATTGTTCCAGAGATCAGGTGCCACCTATCTAACTAGGGAAACGGATGATCAAACCACAACCATCCAAATCCAGAGCCCTGCAAAAAATATCCACAAATCCTGACTAACAACTCATCTCGGTGCCTGCCCAGAGTAGCCACCCTAAAACCATAGTATGGTTAGAAGGATCATGGTTAGTTGGGTT
>BHFT01025024.1:0-20590 GCA_004320025.1 Laticauda laticaudata | reverse complement strand
TGGTGCAGTGTGACATGGGCTTAAGCAAACAACACAATTGTTAATTCATTTCAGATGGGTGTTTTTTGATGGAAAGTGACAAGACACATCATGAATTGTGGTCATTTGCAACCATTTAAAACAATGGTTGTTAAGTGATCATGGGAAGGTGGCACCACCATTTATGATGGTTGGGGATACGATATATATTCCATGGCTGTTGTAATGGTCATAAAATAATTAGTTGATAAGTGAGGAATACCTGTATCAGTATTCCCAAGCCTGAGGACTAGGTAAGAGCTGTTGGATAAAATGTAAGACAAGGCCAACGCTACTGATCCAGATTTTGGACCTAGGAGGACTTATGTTGAAGTTTTCATTGCTCCCTTCATGAGCAAACAATCTTCTTCTCACTGTTGGCACCTTAGCCTATTGTACATGGCTGCTAGGGGATTCTGGGAGTTGAAGTCCACAAGTCTTAGAGTTGTCAAGGTTGGACACTTCTATCTTAGAAGCAAATAGATGGAGTACAATTCACAGTTATTAAAATGTATTATGCCTTCAGTAATGCTCTTTATGGGGATGCCAAAGGACAAGACTTTAAAATTACATATCAAGAAGTGATATTTAAACATTATTCCTTTAAAAAAAAAAATCAAGGTCTGCTTTTTTTCAATGCTGCATCTGCTTGCTTTTTGTTTCCTCAGAAAAGAAGCAAACTGGTCTCTAGCTTTACTGCTTTGAAAAAAAAAAAAAAGTTTGCCAAAGGCTGAAATTAGGCCAAATGAGACTTGATGCAAACCATGTCTCCATAAAACGTATTGAAGTTTCATTTGTCACTGACTCTTTGGCAGACACAATTTGCCAAAGGCCTGCTGTGCCATCTAGTTGGGAGACTACAGGGAACCTTGCCAATCAGCACATTTTGGAGGGGTTTTTTTTGTTTTTTTTAAATAAAAATAAAAATGGCACTCTTCTCCCTCCATTCCAGCAAAGATTTGAAAGTTGAATGTTGTAGACAAAGGATTAGGAATAGAAATGTATTTTGTACACATCAATCTAAACTACAAAGAATAATCTTTCAAAAAAGAAAAGGAAAATTTTCTGTCAAAAGAGATGAATAAAGAACATTACTTCTGAATGCCTGCATCTCCATTGTCTACATTGTGCCAGCAAACGTAATTCAGTTTTGCAGAGTATTTTTATTGTTATATTGTTATTGCTTTTAAAAGCTTTTATATACTTTTCAGCCAAATGGGAAAGCTTTATTAGCAATACTTAAAGTCAATTCAAAGTTCCTGTTCAGTAAGTAGGATACATTCTTATAAATCATGTTGAATTTGTAATTAATTAGGAACTAGGTTAATTTAAAATATTTTCCTAGAGCAAGCAAAAGCACTGCATAGTTATATTGTAAGAATATAACTGTAAAGCAATTCCTTTTATCAAATTTCCACTGCTTTCCTCGTTTATCTTGCTAACTGAGGCTGAAATGGGCAGTTCATATTTACTGGTAAATATCAGGAAATGACTTCATACTAAGAATAAAATTAAGCACTTAGCAAAAATACCATAAATAAATGCATTTAAATTATTTTACCAAAGTACAAGATTTGTTTTTTAACCAGCAGGTCATTCTTCTCGTGAACACTACATGAAAACATGAAAAAGAAATATTTTAAAAAGATAAAAAATTAAAGTCCCATCAAACTACTTCAAAACAGAAATGTATTTGCCTAAAAGTAATTGGGACTTTGGTTTAAACTGATTCAGAGCAAGGATTTTGGAACCACACTACCTTTGCTACTCATTAAAACATCAATTTTTCCCTCCTCAAGCCTGAAAAAAACAAATTATCTGCTTTTAAGTTTNGCAAGGATTTTGGAACCACACTACCTTTGCTACTCATTAAAACATCAATTTTTCCCTCCTCAAGCCTGAAAAAAACAAATTATCTGCTTTTAAGTTTAATATTAATGAAGCTGCTGGGTGAGATCATTCGTCACTGTGGGTTGAGGTATCATCACTATGATGATGATATTCAGGTTTATATCTCTACCCCTGATGTTCCAAGTGATGTAGTGGCTGCCCTTGATGAGGGATAACAGGCTTTGGCTGAACCCTGGCAAGACCTACCAGCTTTGGGTACATGGAGCTTCAAGATCTGGGACTTTCAACATCTTTAGTTCTGGATGGGGTGCCACTATCCCAGACAGACTTGCTCTGCAACTTGGAGGTTCTTCTGAACTTGGGACTCCTGCTCTACCTGCAGCTACGACAGCCTTTGCACAACTCTATCTTGTGTGCCAGTTGCGGCCTTTCCTGGAAGAGTAATCTCTGTGCTTAGTCACTCAAGCCATAGTCGTGTTTGGACTACTGCAATGCACGCTACATGGGGCTACCCTTGTAGTTACCATGGCACAGAATACTGTGGCACATTCAATTCCCTTAGAGTGGCCCTATATTAATAATTACAATTCAGGATACATAGCTACTGAACTCTTCTCTAAATATCTAAAGATAGGATGTGAAGGCAACATTGGCAAGGCAGGAAACAAGGACCATTACTATCCACAAAGTGGTATGAAGAAAGTCAACTATTTGATGCTTTTCACTTCTTGTCTTCAGAAACCATTCCAACTCACATCTACACAATAAGTGCTAAAAATATGAGAAGCGCTTTAATTCATGGGGATTAGGCACCCTCTCATTCTTCATACAAAGATGACTTTCCCAACAACTAAATGGCTGGGGTTTTTTTACTTTCATGTACATTTGCAAGAGGTTTTGTCTGTGTATGTGTGCTGTTAGAAAAACCAGGTTCTATATGAAAGATATGTAAAAGCAGAACAGCATCTGGCAGAACAGATGTCACAATATCCTCCATATAGCAAGCAGCAGTGGGGGATGGAGAAAGAACTTTTAAAGGAGAGGAGAAAATTGTTACCAGAGGAAAAATATTGTTTCCATGGTGTTACTATGAAATGGACAGATAAGAAAAACAATCTTAAATCGTAATTTAAATGTTTGGTGGCAGCAGCGTTCTTGCAAGGAACAGTCCACTTCTGTCTTGAAATCTATGGTGGAGTTCATTCACTGCATTAAGCCATCTGCCTAAATGTGGGAAGCTTGAGGCAGCATATAAAACAGGGAATGTGTCTGCAGCTTTATCTCCTTGTCTTCATGTCTTCAGAGGAAAGGTCTGCAGGAAAGCTGGAAGCACCTTTGAATAGTTCATGCAATGTGAGTACAGCACACCTTCAGACCCTCAGTTGTATATATAAAATCCCAGTTCAATTGTCAAGACCATCTTTTTAGGTAATTCTTATATATTTTTTTTGTTTCGCACTTTATTGTGTGAGCCCAATCGCTATACTTTGTAAATCATACTGTATAGCTGCTGTGTGAAGTAACCTAATCATGGTTTATTCAGCAAGAGATGGTTAACCAAACCATATGTAATCTATAGTGGTATTTACAGATTACACTTAGTGATCGTAACTTTGGTTCTAACTTGAGCTTTTCCAGCCAGCTAAGGTCTGATCAAGAAACCACAGTTAAAGAAATCATGGCTTAATATATTTCATAGCTGTCAGATGCTTAAGAGCTAGATGAGCCTGTTTGGTCTGGAAGTGTTATACGATAGCTGTTATAATTTCAGACAGTATATATTACCTATCACACATATAATATTATGTGTTAAATGCTGAGAGCAACATGACTGTGTTTATCTGCTATGACAAAAGAAATCACTATAATTCGCAATGTCTTTAATGAAAGCATCCTCTCCTTCCATATTTCAGAAAAGACAAACTTTTCTGATTCTGAAACAATTATCTTAATTTTGGGGATGCCATAAGGAGTTTTTTTTTTATTGGGTTCAGTGCTAAATATAATTGCATAGGGTTCTCAAATATTCAAGAAGTCCAATGAGCAAGGACTATGAAAGAACTCTCATTATCAGTAATGTATTATCTTTGTTCAAAATATCTGGCTACATTTTGAATAGTAAACAACATTCCCACTCCTAGAAATACATATATCTCTTCTGTCAAATTAGAATGTCATAGTATTATCACATAAGGAAAAGGTACTCTCTCCTTCTAAATGTACCTCTGTTTAACCTTGAATATGCACGGTTGTGCATGATCATTAGCCTCTATAAAAGCCATTAGCTTTTATGGAGGTTTGTTACTGAATTCCAGCATGCTGCGTAGAAGGTATAAGGGCAAATGTTTTCTACAGGCTTCTTGGCTCTGCAGGGTAAACTCAGAGGGTGCAGTCAGGCTTGTAATGAAGAAGAGCAAAGCTCAGTGAATCTGATCACAATGCAGTCCATCCACTATATTTAGTAGCATTTAGATGACGGCCACTGTATCCAAAGGTACTCTCCGTTTATTTAGTCATCTGAGAGAACTCAGTCCAGTCCTTCCTCTGGTACTCTATTCTGCATTAAGAATAGTGATCTCTGATAAAATAATCTCTTGTTTCATGAAATTCTAAGCATTTTGTTTCACAACACAAGAGCACTGACAGGTTGTTTGCGATGAAAAGTTCTTCAGGCCTGTCAACAACATTTCATGGATAAATATCTTCCAGCTGCTACCATGAAGCTGAGCCATGTTCTATCTACATGTAGCTAATATTGTTCTTTCTAACGTCTTTTGTGCCAGAGAAAACACATAAGTAAGAAGCTTACAAAAAAAAAAAACCACAAGGAAAAAAACCTAGTGATTGTAAAGCAGAATATTTTGTAGCTCTACCACAGTGTTTCTCAAAGGATGACCTGATGATCCCTTAGGGGTTCCTAGGACTGTCTCAGGGGTCTGTGAAATCAAAATACTACACAATATTGAAATCCCATCAAACAATCATGACAAGCAGTAGTGGCACTGAATGTGTCATTTTTAATTTTTTATACAGTAAATATAAATAAATAAAACCCATACAGACAAAAGCTATTTTGGACCCTCTGTTATTTTTAAAAGTGGGAAGAAATTCTGAGAGAGAAGGAAAAAAATGAAACTGCTCCAAGAGAAGGTAGGCATACCAATGGGACTTCCAAACCTAGCCATCCTATGAATCACATATATCCAGGTTTTGCAAAATATTATTTCTTGTAGTCTTGCCTCTCAATTTATTTTCCTATTTCCTATTTTTCTCCTTTTTGAATTAATTCTACTTCAGGCCTGCATCTTTCTCTATTTCCCATCTCTATTGTAAAAAACTACCTGCTAATTTAAGGTACTACTGTAATAATTTCTTAATGTAGCCATGTCATTTTTAAAGGCTCATTGCTGAAGGAAAATGCTGGAAACACAGGGACTGACAATTATTAGGCCAGAGAAAAGATTATTTAAATACAGAGCAGGTGTCTTCTACTGTCAAGGCTGTGAAGAGAACAACCAAATTTCTATTGATTCAAGAAGATGTGAAGAAAAGGCTTAGAATTTAATTCCTGGAGCATACATATATAGAGAGCATGATTTCTACATTTTGGTATAGAAAGATCTGCATATGTGTGACTTCATTCTTGTGTGCAGTAAACAAACATTTAATTGTATTGTCCCTGCAAAACTGCTATACTCAAGTTCCTGAAGGTGTAAGAGTTGAAATTAATTGCCATACTTAATAGAAAGGTAACAATAAGATTAAGTGAAACTGCCTCAACAACAGTAACTGTGAGAGGGACCTTGAAGTCTTAGTGGATGATCACTTAAATATGAGCCAACAGTGTGCAGCCGCTGCCAAAAAAGCTCAGGACCAGGGGTGACATGACAGCAGTATTCCAGTATTTGAGAGGTTGCCACAAAGAGGAGGGGGTCAATTTATTTTCCAAAGCACCAGAGGGCAAGACAAGAAACAACTGATGGAAACTAATCAAGAAGAGAAGCAGCCTGGAATCAAGAGTGATTCTGATCAGTGAGGACAATTAACCAATGGAACTTCTTGTCTTCAAAAGTTGTGGGTGCTTCATCACTGGAGGTTTTTAAGAAAAGATTGGACAGTTACTTGTCTGAAGTAGTATAGGTCTCCTGCTTGAGGGAAGGGTTGGACTAGAAAACCTCCAAGGTCCTTTCCAGCTCTGTTCTGATTGGTTGAGTAAGTTGTAGATAAGGAACTGATTTGTGTTTCAAAGCATTTTTTCTATGTCACTTTCAATGTCTGATTTTCAAAGATTCTAGGACACTAGAATCTGCCAAACAGCCAAAAAGTCTGTTGCTTTGCCAGCATTATTTGGCAAACATATACGTGAGATAATAATAAGAATGTATGTATGTATGTATGTATGTATGTATGTATGTATGTATGTATGTATGTATGTATTTGTTTGTTTATTTATTTAATTTCAGCTATGGAAATAAATTTTAGCTCCCCAAATACTACCTTATCTATTCAGTAATAATAGTAGCTTCACTGTCAACATTACTTGATAAGTTGTTTTACTGCAGACCAGAAATAAGTCATACATATGCAGAATATATAAGCCTACCATATACTATACAGTTTGAAGCAATGAAGGACTTCCTAGAGTTTATGTACCAGGCTTTTTTCTTTTACCATACTGAGTTAATGGATACTTTGCCAATCACTTGAAGCTGAGGCTGATATATGTTCACACAACAATTCTGTTTCAACTGATTATCAATGGTTCTCACCTCACCATTTTCAGCCCTTACAGGAAATCATTTCTGCTGACCTCTATCAGCTGCTGAATACTTTTGTTCTTAGTATTTAACAGCATGTAAGAAGTCCATTGTATAGGTGCTCCTTTTGTTGAAATATTTTCACACTTAAGATCTTATACAGACTCATCATTGAATGAGTTTTTTTTAACTCAATAAAAGTTACTTCTAAATAAGTCTATACAAAATTGTTAATTGTCAGAACTAAACGAATACAGATTCATTTCAAAAACCAACATTTTGGGGCAATTGTTTTCAGTTTTATGGCATGCTGTTAGCTAAATAACCCTTGATACCAATGATGATCCTATGAATTGTCAAGTAAAATATCCCTATAGACCTATGAAAATTCAAACAGCCACTAGAGGGCAACAAAGAGTTTTCTTTATCTCTGCTGCCATCTAATTGTCCTTGTTATTTTTACAGTCCAGATATGATAGACACAATGACAACTAAAAATGAATGAATTTGCAATCTATTTTATTTTTAGAAATAACATGAAAATAAGAATGTCTGCCTCTGTGTTCCATTCAAGCTGTGTGAGCAGACTGTGGCAATACTCTAGATATTTTGATCTCCATATTTTTTTAAATATCTTTTTCATGACTTTACATTCATAAATATTCCTACAGCGTCAAGGGATGGGTTTTTTCCCCTTCAATTCATTAGATCTATTCCCATGAATTATTTATATGTAGAGCTAAAAATGGTCTTGAAACGTTACAAGAATTCAATATCAGTTTTCACAGTGGGGATTTCATCATTTTAGTGCTGAAGCATAATTGCCTAATGCAATACTAATATGATATGGTGCTAATAGTGTACAATGAAAGTTTCCACTAATATGCAAACATTTTATGCATTGCATTATTATTTCTTTTAAGTTAATGCAATACAGTGATAATACGATGAAAAGAATTAACTTCATATCATTGTCTGCATGACTTGTGCATATTAAAAGAATATTCCTTCCTTTTCCATGAATTCATTGAAATGAGATTGAATATTTACCCTGTAGTTATGCTTATGTTAATGAGACTGTTTAGTTATAAAACAGCCTTGCTGTTATTTAGCCGACTGGAGAAAATAATTGACACGTGTGACTTCCTTCTGAAATTAGATTCCCCCCCCACGCCTTTAAAAATTATTTGGTAAACATGTTTGTTGTAATGTTCTCTTACTAGTTTCATTGAACATTTACAGGAGATTTCACAATCAATATTTATGAGGATCCACTTGTACTAAGCAATTACTTGTCA
Source organism: Laticauda laticaudata (assembly GCA_004320025.1). Classification (NCBI taxonomy): domain Eukaryota; kingdom Metazoa; phylum Chordata; class Lepidosauria; order Squamata; family Elapidae; genus Laticauda; species Laticauda laticaudata. The sequence goes on along the minus strand of BHFT01025024.1, from coordinate 12,666 downwards.
CTACTGGAGAAGAATCAGACAGAAGCAGAAAAGGGAGATGACAAAAATATTGACGTGGAATAAGATGTCTTGTCCTGGGTTCCGTGTGATTTAAACTGCATGTCTATGGTCTGTGTTTTAGGGAACCTTGAGTTTATTTGCAAGTTTATCTAGGGTTTCTTCATCTGTGGATAATGGCAGAAATGTTTCCAGAAAGCTAAAACGCCTACGGATATTGATGTTATCTGAAATGTGTTGAAAATGGGGTACATTCAGTACATTCCAAAGCACAGTTTAGTTTATGTTGGACATCAGTGAGGCTAAATGACATCGAAACTATCCTTGCTGACTCTCAATATGCACCCTTGAATGCATCCTGTTATGTAGTAAAGAGAGGTTCCTAAGTAATCGTACTAGGCAGACAAATTGACACAGCAAGATAAAGAATGAGAAGAGGAAAGACATTCTTTAAGGCAAAATGTATAACATCCATTGATATAAATAATTGTTGAGGGAAATGACATGGAGTGGTAATTGGCCTTTGTATATGTAAGAGAAATCCTCCCCAGAGATGCTTGAATCTAAATCAACATTTAGAAGACAGATATTATGATCTGCTACCATCTGTCTCTGACAACTGAGCATGAAATTTAAATTGCCATATTTATTAAGTCATTGTGTGAATTGCAAATGAACCCTATATAATCTACAGACCATATAGCCAAGGATACTTTAATCTCCCCTACTACAAAAACAATATAACATGCTAAAATTCCTTCTTTTCAATCCTCAATCCACATTTTTTCCACAAATATTTATCTAGATTTGCATAATGGTGGCTGGAAAAAAAACCCACAGAAGGGACTGAGAAACTGAGGAAAGGAAAGAGCTATGATAAGCAATGCAAATGAATGCCTCAGTGTATGACAGTTTCCTGGGGATGTGATAGTGAATCTTGCATTCAAAAACCTTTCTAAGTGAAGGAGTGAGGGAAGAGGGGAGTGAAGAGAGATATACTTTAAAATGTAACTTCATGGAGAAGATGATATAATTTTATTGGGGAGGATAGAAATAGAGAGGAGAGAGATTGTTAATGCTGTATATTTGCTCTGATTTCAAATAGAAGTAAAATGCTGAACCTGAGCATAGAAGCTGCAAGACAGAAAACATACAAAGAAATCCCTCTCAGGGGAAGCCAAATGCTGCCAGCAACTGCAGAAGAGATTTGTGAGAAATGAATCATATTGGTAACATGGTACATTTCAGAAAAGAAATCTCTTCTTTCTCTTTGGTAGAAAGAAGGGCAGTTAAAGTTGAAGAAACTGTAAGTTAAATAATAGGAGCATTTTGGCAATGCCAAATCGTCACTAGACAACATCCTTTGATAAGCACAGGAAATATCTTTTTGGTGTTACCTGAGATCTGCTGTCAAGAGATTTAACTTTGCTGGGTTGAACTGCATTCTAAAGATAAGCTTCTCCCACCTCCCCCAGAGCTACAGAACAAGAATAGGCTATGATCTTGTAGGAGAAGGAACAGTAGAACCTGTGGGTGGAATGAAAGCAGAAACCAGTCTAGAGTAACGGAATAAGGGGAATAAATCCAATCCCTTTGAGTATCATTGACTCTGATTCCATCTTTTGCAAGAGACAGCTGGACTTTCTAGTTTTTCTCTGAAGACATTTCATTTCTCATTCAAGAAGCTTCTTCAGCTGAGGAAGCTTCTTGGATGAGAAAGAAGCAAAATGTCTTCAAAGAAAAACAAGAAAGGCCAATTGTCACTTGAAAAAGCACTTTTGGAAAAACCATGACCTGAATGACTGAGAATCTCCATAGACATTGACCCTTATCTATCTTTAACCAGATGCTGACCATTAGTTTAAAAGACTCCCATTCATAGTCTTTTAGGTAATACATTAGCTTAACTGAACCTTCACGTGTGGACCTGGTTTTTCATGCCTGACAAATCTTTGGGATCCTCTAAGGAACAGAACTGAATCTTAATCATTTCCTCCTTTTCTGCACCTTCCCATCCATAAAATGAATATGTTAACACTTTTCTCTGGATGTGTTGTGAACTTAAATCAAATTACTCTTATTTTGAAAGAACATAAAAAATGCTGGTTGGGGATGTTAATCATCTTTATTTGTTCTCTCACAAGGGGATAGATTTGTAAGACATAATATGGAAGGGCTTAAATTCAAGTAATACAAAACTAGTCATCATTACAGCTTACTAACAGCCAGTATATTGAATATAAATTGGTGTTAAAAAGCACCAATAACTCAAATAAAGTTAGCAACTACTATAGCTCTCAAAGTGAAGTCCTAAAAAACTGATAAATCTTTGTCTAGTATTAGGTTCTTAAATATCAAAACTTCAAGAAGCTTGTTTTCTTTTTTTTAATTATCAGATTTCTAAAGGTACTGCACATAATTACTTGTTTAATCATAAATTCATGAAATGTTCATAAGGATGACATTTCTATTCTGCTTTCAATAGGAGATTATGGTTAAGAAGATCCAGGACCTGTGAAGTATGTTTGTGAGCCTGATATTTAGAGCACATTTACTGGCATTTATGCTTTAATCTTCTTATTGACTAGCATTTAAGGAAAATTCAAGTTACTTAAACAGTGATTAAATAAATTAAACCCTTTGATCCTCTCAAAACAGGGAGAGATGAACATTTTAGTCCAGAATTACCTTATAGAAGAAGCAGAATAAATTCATTTGTGGCAAGTGTTTATTTCCTGAAACTCTTGGTACAGGTTTAACCTTTTTTCTAGAAGAAATTGAGCTTATTATTTATAAACTTTAAAGCTCCATTCATTATTCTGAAGAATCAGAAACAAGCAAGATTAACTAAACCCGGGAGGGGGGGAACGCAGACAAAAATAGAATTATATTCATAACAGCTAGGCATAAACACTTGCAGTAATTGTTTATTTAAGGGTATAATATTTGTAAAGCAATATTATGCAAAGCATTTCCTAATTTCTTCCTCCATCTTCTCTACAATTCCTTTATGCTGTGAAGCAAAATATACATTTTTTCAAATGAGAAGAATAGAGCAACACTGATTTTATTTTTTGGTGGCCAATCCACCCCACTGCACAATTCACTCTTCTTCACCTGTCTCCTTTAGTAGCTGGAACTGTGACAATGATATATCCTACTTACGCTAATAGGAAGATGAGTTCAATAATTACTTGTGAAGAGGTTGGGAGAGTAAGTGTCACCTATATTCACTGAGAATAGAAGATACTGCAGAAAAGAAAAGAATTAACAAGAAACACAAATCACTGCAGATATGTGATTCCTGCTGAGAGGTATAGATGCTTTGGTTAATGAATCCATTACTAAAATGGTTGGCTTACAGTGTATCTATGTATGTATGTACAGTAAATACAAACATACTATATGTGTGTATAATATGATTAAGGCTTTTTAGTACAATAATAAAAACTAATACAAACTAAAAGAACCTAAAAAAGAAAAGAGAAACATAAATAAGAATGAAAAAGTACAAGAAAAAAAAAGAAATACAGTATATAAAGAAATGTCTAATGTCATTGTGAGTATTAAGTTAATATCTCTTCACCCCCTATAAAGTTACAGAAAAGTCTTCATCCTATATCCCAGCCCTTATTTTATAAGCAAATCCATAAAGTTCAACTTTTCAATCCTGGTGTCAACAAAAAGTTTGTCAATACAGTAATTTCCAGAACTTTACAAAAGCAAAAATCTGAAGTGTTGTCAAATAAATGAACTTTATATTCATTATTTTTAGCAGTGCTGATGTTTAGTACATTTAAATCTCTTCATAGGATTTGATTTCTCTTTAATTCTTCTTTATCCCATTGCATAGACTTCTTCACAGATTTAATAAATCTCTTTTGTTGATTTTCCAAATGCTCCACAAACCATTACAGGTCACTCTCTTGTTTTGTTGTCAGTACTTTCCCTTTAATTTTACAACGTCAGCCAATTTCTTTTGTGTCTAATAAAGCATCCTTTTTCAAATAATTCCCTTGAACAGTTATTTGTAATTCTACTTTCAGTACTTTTTTCTGTCTTTTCAGGCAAAATTTGCCCCATGACTGTAATTTCCTTGCACATAACTTTAGGACAGAGTCTATCCATAAAGTCAGACATCATTACTGACACTGTTGAAATGGTAGCTACTAATTTTTGGCTATCTCCTTTAATATTTCCAATGTTGTATCATTTGGTGTCATTTTCTAAGTCCCAGTACTAACACCAAGAACAGGCTTGTATTTCCCCCCAACCCCCACCTTCTACTAATAATCTTTAGTCCCCTCTGGTATCCAGTTTCTTCAATCATAAAGTTGCTTATCTTTTTTATGACTTCCAATGATCATGCAGCCAAAATAAATTTACTTCCCATGAGACCCTATTTGTTTTTAAGAGTTAATTCCAAAATCTTTTAAAAATATTTTTATTGAATGTTTTGAGAGTTTTAAAAATGAAGATAAAAACTAATACAAACTTACAAAATATAAAATAAGGAAGAAAAAAGAAAAATATAGAAATGGAAAAGAAAGCTATAAATGCAAAAAAGGAAAAAATAAAAAAAATGAAATAAAAGAAAATAGAAAGAAAAAAGAGATACAAATAAGTACCTTTTGACTTTCTTTGCGGCATTTACCTCTTTTTCTAAGTTATGACTCTCTTCTTTCTATAATCTATCCTAATCATCAAAAGTATAAATTATAAATTCTTTTTTTCTGTTTTATGAAGAAGTCCATAGGATATCCAGTCAGAAGTAAATATAGGTATTATCTTTTCCCTCTAATCAAGAAAGTAACTTGACCATCTCAGCAAGTTCCATCATCTTCATCAACCCTTCCTCCCTTCTCAAATCTTTCTATCCTTATGCATGCAATAACCTTGCTGCAAGATACATATATATATATATTGTAATTCCAAAATCTTAGAGTAAAAGTTGGTATTTTAAATTTAACTGAAATCTTAATCCATTTATAAGTTTCTCAGATGAAACTTTTCTTTAGCTTTTTGCTGTTTATTTTATTTTTAAAAAATTCGTAAGCATGTAATTAATTTTCAGAGTTGAAGGTAAACTCATCTGGCAACTTTTAATCTTTTCATTCTGAAAGTCTCTGATAGCTTTAAGATGATTAATGGGCAACAGTGAAAGTTGTGAACAGTGAAAGTTGTGAACAGTGTCCTTTAAAAGGCTCTGCTATGATTGCAAGCAAGTTGGGTAGTTCCTTCATCTCCCTGCACTTCAAATCCATGGAACACTCTTTCTTGCAAGAAGCAAATGTCCAGAGCATATGTGAATGATCTCCCACCCTTTCCTTATCTGGAGAGGTTTCAAGGAACCATCTTATTCATTAGTTCCTTGGTCACTGCCATGGTCATCAACTTTAGTTCTGCAGTGATGTTTCAAGTCACTGTGCTTCCTCTGTCCATTTGCCTACTAAATTTTAATCCTTTTTGTAACATTTAAATAGGGTTTCTCTCCCTTTCCTCTATGGTCAGTTGGACCTAGATTAGGCAAGTAAAAATCTCTAGGACTCAATGAAGTTTGTTGAATTTATCTTCGTAACATTTTATCCATCCAAAAAGATCTTCAGGCAACTTGCTTCCCCTAGTACCTTATTTTGTTGAATATTATTTATGCCCAAAGATCATTTTCTATATTAACACACTGTTTTAGTTCAACTGTCTACAACAATAGAATTTCATCACTTCAAGATATTTTCTAGTTCACCATATTAAATTGATTTTTGTTTTGTTCGTTCTCCCTGACTGCTTTCATTTGTATTGTTACTGAGGATGACTGTGTTATATTATTTTAATACATTGAATATTATTGTATGCTGTTCAATAAACTGCCAGGATGAACAGTGGGTTATAATTTTTTTAAAAAATCTTAAAGGAGAATTTCCTTTGTATGACTCAATGTCCACAACTTTCTTATTCCTTGCCCTATTTTTCTGTGTCTTCTTCCATTCTTATAATCAACAGTTCCTTCTACCCAGCAGTCATCCACAATTAGAAAAGGAAGACCTTCTGTGCAGTTGCTTAGCAACATACTAGATATTAACACCTCCTCCCAGGGTTGCAAAGTGGTCAACCCCAAAGCATAAAGAGATGTGTAGCAATATTGGACTCTGAATCACTTTTAAAGGATTGTTTTTTAAAAAAGAAACAAAATTCATCATGATTTCTTTCAGATGCTTCAGTCTAGAATAATAAAGGATATTTAAGAAATGTGATGATGGTAGTGATGATGAAGATGAGGATGATACAATGGTTTGAACATTCTGCTGGAGGGTCGGCCAAGACATTTCATTACCCTAGTTAAGAAAAGATATCCTATTGCCTCATTACATATTCCAAAGCTGACTGGACTAGTAGTGCTTCAGCACAAGCCAGTTTAGTGGACTAAGACTAAAATTCTCTGTCTAGGTTTGTGACACTCTCTCCCATGGCATATGCTGGCTGATGCACTCACTTTTTCTTATGGTTGGGTCAGCCTGGTTCCTCGTCCTCCATTGTCAAATAACTGTTTCTTTGGTGGTTCATTTCAGTCCTAAATCCTACTCACACAATGCTTATTTTTATTTCAAAGGACTATTTTAAAGAATGCTGGTTTTTATTTTAAAGACTAAAAGCAAAACAAAAACAAAAAAAACCTTCTATACTTCTAACAGCAGCAAAGAATGGGAATTTCAGCAAACATAGATAAAATACTCTCTCTCTCTCTCTCTCTCTCTCTCTCTCTCTCTCTCTCTCTCTCTCTCTCTCTCTCTCTCTCTCTCTCTCTTGTGTGTGTGCGTGTGTGTGTGAAAGAGAGAGATATTTTCCCCCCATGGTTGATATAACTATAAAGACTTTTCCAGAAGCAGGTAGCAAATGCAATTTTCAGCAAGAGCTTTGTATACATCCAATCACACTATCATCACTTATTAATATTACAGAAATCAAAGGGTGGTAGCTTAACCATTAGTACTGTGTGTCACTACATGTGGAAAACAATTTCAACTCTCAGAAAATAATTATAAATGAAGCCCAGTTAATTATCCAACACAATCACAGCTGCCCTAATTAAGGCTCAGTTCAATAAAACTTGCCTAGCAATTAAGAAGAAAAAGCATAGATCTAGTGGAAGCTTGTCTGGTAAACAACCAACGAGACTGGAGTTGCTGAAGGTGTCTGATTAAGAAAATTATTCAAAAGCCATTCCTGTCACCTTGATTCATATTATACTTCTGCCTTCCTGACCTGAAGACTTTCCAATCTAAAGTCAGGAATGAACTTGATCTGAATATTACATAACTTATTTATATGGCCATGATGCAATTGGAGGATGATTCAAGTAAATGAAGATAAAATAAAACTTCTACCTGGCATTACTTTATACAGCTGGGTTTAACTTTCAGCATTCTGCTAACCAGCCATTTAATTAAATAGAAATGTAAATGTTTTAAAGTCAGAACAAACCACAACTTATCTCAGTGAGATACAATTACATGGTGGAGTGATTCAGAAACAAGATGGGAAAAGAAAGCCAAAGTTAGCATCAGAAGAAATGCATTTTTAAAAAGGTTCTTGAAGGAAGAAGTGAGCAGCGTCCTTTAAATGCAGATAATGATGAAAACAAGAATCTGACACTGTCAAAAAAACAAAACAAAACCTCTTTCAAAACCATTTCCATTCCAATAAATCTTACTTCCACTTCAAAAAGGGAAATATTTGCGAAATATGGTTCAAATTTTAATATGCTTTCTTCTGATTGGAAGGGAAAAGAAATCACCTATTTTTAATGGCTTGAGAAAAGAAGCCAAACATTCTGTACAATTCTGTACAATCAGCATCATTAATACTTAAATAAATTATTGATATTCTGTTTACAAATTAACTGAATTTATAATTGAATTATCTGCCACTGAAGGAGTATAATTGCATAGGACATTGTTAGATGTAAAAGAAAAACATGCAGAACGTGCAACATTTCTAGAGACTTTCCAGATAACTGGGAATGTTGGAAATCAAAATCAGTTACTTTAGTATATTATGGAATGGGAATTGACTTATTTGGATATCTGCAGATGACTGAATGATTTACAGTGAAACAGCAAAGATTTCTGCCTTAAATAACAATGGATGCAAAATCTCTCTTCTCACTGCTGAAATAACAAAAAAGTAGATTAAGCAGAAGCTTAGGTTAAATAAGTACTGAAAGGATTGAAAGGATGCCATGCAGTTCCTAATACAATATATTTAAAACAAATTGCTTCTTTAATCCTGACTTCACTGAACCCAAACTCTGGTTCAAAAATCTTGGTATTCTGATACATCCTGCAAACCTCAAGTCAAGTGAAGAAGAAAATTTGACCTATGAGTTAGCCCAGTTAGATCTAGTTTTTTTATTCTGGGGAAGCATGACGAATTTGGCTTCATTGATTTTTGGTGCTATGTAAGGAAGCTTTTCATGAAGGCTTTAAAAATGCCTATTTGGACAAATTATTATATCAGCAAATTGAAATGGGTGTGTATGAGGCCCTGAAAAAATGGCAACCCTATTGAGGATTTAAAAAAAAGAAAGTTCAATTTGAAGAGCAAATGATTGGTTTCTGCCTAGTGGAAACAGCAATGGGAAAGTAGCAAACATTTTAATTAGAAATCTTGATGGAAAATTGGACTTCTGTAAAATGATATAGATTCATTTCAACAAAGCAACTCCAAAGCAATAATGATGGCAGAATTATTGCTGCCATCTTGATATTGTTGACATTCCCTCCTACCACGATACCAAACACATATTTTGATACTCTGACACTCAGCAGTGAAAACATTCACTGAACACACATAAGGGAGAAGGTTCCTCTCTGCCTCTTTCTTTGGCTCATTGGAGAGATAATTCTGATTGTTTCAGTGAATTGTTTCTCTTGAAGCAGCTCAGAGCTGAAGACATTCAGCCATTTCTTAGGGATTAGACTTGAGGGACCCTTATCCTCTAGTGGTGGCTCATGTTGATTTAAGGTTGACCAGGCTAGATTGATTCAGATAATATCAGAACTGGGGGAGAAGGCTCCTCCCAGAATGTGTGGATATTCCTACCCCATAGCCTAGGAAATAATTAAGAGGATTCTGATAGTGGATATCTGTTGCATAAGTGGTATCCCATTTCTTCCCACTGTTTGCCATCTCCTGGCCATAGATAAGTAGGCAAGGGTAGACAACGGTCTACAGAAATTAATTTCATATTGTTGGGTTCTCCGAACCATTTACCAGCTAGTAAGGGATCTGAGGGCTCCAGCTCATTATCTGCCCCATACTTTGTGTCCCTTAGGACATAAAAATGCTAGACTGGCTTGGCAGCTAACCAAGAACATTGACTCAGGCAGTTCTGTCAAGTACCAATGCTCCTTTCCCAATCCCTGTCACTCTAAATGGAAAACATTCATTGGGCATATACCAAAAAATCCATTGAAATCCATTGTTGGTTCTGCAGGAGAAAAGCTCCAATAGCTCTGTCTTAAGAAACTTTTCCTTGCCTTCTCCCCCAATCCAGGCCCTGAAGAGGTAGACTAAGAGAAACACTAAAGCACACTAAGTGAAATAACTTAGCTATTAGGAATAAGGGACCAGATTCCTGTTACAAAACAGCTTTGAGAGTTCCTTAATTTAAAGTTTGGAGACCTGGTTTGGAATCTGAAGATAGAGGTGTTTAAAAAAAACTTAGAATCCACACTGAAGGAGAGAAATCCAGCGTCTGAACAAATAAAATAAAATAAATCCCGACAAATCAAGATTAACCTGGCAGCCATAGGCAGTAGGAAGTGTGGATAGCAAGACTAACTCCATCTGTTCTTCTTGGATGACTTTTGGCTAGGATGAAACTTGAGGAAATTGCTTCTACGGGAAATTCCATAGTTCCTGCCACATTGCCACAGCATAACAACAAAACATGCGTTTTGTAAGCTTGTCTTTTGTACTTCTCCTTCCCACACCATTTGCACCAACTGTCATTTGCAGACCGTTTTCAGTAGCTGGCTGACAGGTTGTGGGCCTGGTGGAATCAATCCTTAATCCCAGCTGAAATTCTGTGACCATGAACTCATACATGCATTCTGGCTAGTTTGAGGGCAAGGAAAAGGAAGAAAGAAAATACTTTGCCTTTGGTAGCAGCCAAGCAGCTAGAACTTTTAGCTGCCTATAATATCTTGTACCATTCTTGGACTGCAGCTAATAAACTACTTGAGATTATAGAAGAGTCTCTTAAGCACTTCCAATAGCAGAAGCCATTGATGTTTTTCTATTCTTAAATTATTATAATTTTTCTCTTTAAATGTGGTTGTCGTTTTGACTATTTTCATTTTAAAAACATTAAGTTAATATCCTTTTGGTAGACAACTGCCGTTTATCCAGAAAAGTTGTCCTGTAGGGTGGTGAGGCTTTCCCGTAACATTCTGAATATGGTGGAAAATTCAAAATTATAGAGCATAGCACTGAAGAGAAGAAATCATATTTATTGCAATGATCAGTGGGTGCCTGCTGTACAAACAACGGGTATGTAAAAGATAGAGAAATTGAAGGCTAAAAGATGGGAAATCCTAGGGAACTCATTTGCTGGCCAGTTTTGGGGAAGCTAGGTGTTGTGGTTCACCAGCAGGTGGTGCAAACAGTGGTGGAATCGGACAGTGAGAAAGAAAAGGGACCAGTCAGGTAGTCTGGAGAGGACTCAGATGAGGGTTCTGCATCTGATGCAGAGATGGGGCCAGGACCATCTGGGAGTGGGGTGCTGCCTTTGGAGCCTTTGGAGTCTGGAAGCAGCGAAACAGAGGACCAAGGGGAGCCTGTTCCCAGTGCGTGTGTGTGCAGAGCTGCTAGAAGGCGAAACAAAAAGGGCAGCAGCTGAAACAAAAGGGGCGACTCGGGAGTAAGGCTGGGAGGTGAATACCCCTCCCATAAGGAAGCAAAGTAGTTCGATCGATTCCAAGTCATCCTTCAGCTCTGTGTACTTTGGTTGGCTTTTTCTTGTACTTCGGTTGATTTCTTTTATAGTTAATTGGATACTTCTGTTTCTGGCTGCATTCCACAGAACCAAAAGGTGTGTGCTTATCTTCTGGCTGAGAATAGAAACAATCGCCAGTGTTGCAATAAAATAGGTTTTGCTTTTAAAACAAGTTTTTGAGCATTACGTTTGACGAAGCCTGGGTCAGAACACTAGGCAAGTACCTATCTGGGTATCCGATACTATTTCTACTGTTGAGTAAAGTGGTCCTTTGAGGAGGACTCAGAGTTAAGGAAGTCCATTGTTAAATAGGTGGAATGTTGAGGTGATCAACTGATGAAGATGGAAAATTTGGGTTTCTCTATGTTGCAATTCCTTTGCTAGGTTGGCTCTTGTCCATGCTGTGAGCTAGGAAAGAAGCTTCCATTCTTCAGGAAGATGGGAGGGTGGGACTTTGTCTGAGGGGAGGAAGCATCAATTGGAGTCTGATAGAATCAGGCTGAACTGGGTTTAAACCTGGTGAAATCTGAAAATCAGGGAGAGAAAGAGTGCGCCCTCCATTTTATTTGCAACATTTATTGTGTCAACCACAAAAGAAATATACTGATGACTACAGGTGGAGACATTTGTTTTTAGCTACAGTTAGTTAACTAAATTAATTCACCAGTTAATTAAGGAGACTTTCTAAAATCAGCGGCAGGGAGTTCTGCTATAGCAAAGCTTCAGGAATGATATAAACACACTTGCCACAGAAATAAATTTCTGCTTAATTTCTAAAGTTGGTTAACAGTTTAAGTGTATATTTTTGCTCCTCTTCTTCAGACCTAACAATTCAGTTTATGTGAACTACTGGAATAAAATTTAAAGTATCTAAAAATACAAACCATTAACCAAAAATTAAATCCTCTAATATCCATTAGCAACAATCATTACATTTCTCGCTCACTTCCAAGTCAATTAAAATAATAAAGAAAAATATTAGATACTAATGCTGTATTTAGTATCTTCTATGACTCATTTAAGAACATTTTATTTGCTATTACTTTTACAGAATGTCTTAAAAGACAACTATTTTGCTATCAATTAATTTCTTATGCAATGTTATTCAGCAGGCACTGTATTTATTCATTTTCTGTAAATTAATGAATTCCTTTGTTACTTCTTAAGAGTCTTTTGTCTCTAATGGATGTGAATGCAGTTACTTCCATTTTATTGCCATTACAGTATTCAATTCTAAATGCACAGAGATAAAATTTTGTTTGAACATATAAAAAGCAAAATATTTCTTTCATGTATTGCTGCCCTATATAACAGGTCTTGGTAAGAAAAAGACAGCAGATGGCAGCAGGTAGGTGGTTGGTCTTTTCTGACCTTGGAAGCTAAGCAGGGTCAGGTATTGTTATCAATGTGGAAGGGAAATTTATAGGCCAAAGTTCCTTATAAACTAAGCTGAGAAATTAGGAGTGAAAAACCCTACCTTATACATAAAAGCATTTTCATACTGTTGCCAAGAAAGCTGCAAAGATGTGTCCATGAAGTTATCAGGAAGGGAATTTCATTTCAAGTTACATGGAAAATATGAGAAGGAAGAATGGCCTGTGTTCTGTATGCAAATAACTGGCTCCAAATAATGCATTCTGATTGGGTGTTTAGAACTAAAAGGGATTGGTTCA
>BHFT01025023.1:0-16912 GCA_004320025.1 Laticauda laticaudata | reverse complement strand
ACCGGCACACTGTATGTATATATATGGAAGATGGTTTATGTTTTTATGTTATGTTTGTTTATGTTTGTTTTAAAGTCAATTAAAAATTTTTTTTAAAAAAAGAGTATTGGGCTTCCAATGGGAGCTTACCAGCAATGGAGAGCAGTAAAGTTAAAGAGAAGCAAGTAGGATGAAGAATTCCTATCAATAGGAAGTATTCCAGAATGCTGACAGAACAGTCAGTGTTGATGCAAGCCAATCTGAGTGTAGGGGAAATGACTGTTTAAAATTCAGAGTATTTAAAATATCCAAATCTATTTTGGATATCCAAATTTCAATGTTTGAGGTCCTTAAATATCCATACTATCAAGAATAAATATGAATGTAATCTTAGGCCATATGAGGTGCTTGCTTCATTCAGCTGGTCTGAGATCTTGTGAAAGAATAATAATATTTTTATAGACTTTTCTTATAAAAATGTTTAGTTCAAGAATTACTTTCCTCCAAATGTATTTCATGTAAAGATGTTGCTGAAAATTTTAAATTATCAAGAGCCATAGTGGCGCAGTGGTTAGAATGTAGTACTGCAGGCTATTTCTGGTTTCCGCCAGCTGTCAGCATTTCAGCAGATCAAATCTCATCAGGCTCAAGTATGACTCAGCCTTCCATCCTTCCAAGGTCAGTAAAATGAGGACCCAGATCATTGGGGGAAATATGCTGACTCTGTAAAACCACTTAAAGAGGGCTGTAAAGCACTGTGAAGCGGTATATAAGTCTAAGTGCTATTGCTGCTGCTATTATTAATATTTCCCCCTGTGGTTTGTAATTCTAAATTAACTGGTATTGTTGTTATAACTAAAACTACACAGTAAAATGTTTCTCAGTTCTGTAGCCATTTGATTTCAGAGTATTGTACATTCTTGTATGTTTCCTGTGAATGTCACTAAATTGTGGTAGTAATGCACATGGATACATTGATGAAATACTTCAAAAATGTTACCTTCATTCATTATGGTGGAATTGAGGGAAGTTTTTTATTATTATTTTTCAAAAGCAGAAATAGATAAGCTGGTCCATGAGAAAAGGTAACTCCAAATCTGCTGTTAAGTAATGTTCCAGACAAAAAAATATGTTAGGTTGTTTTACCAATGTATAATATAACAGATTCAATACTATATTGCACAAAAAAGACTCCAGCTGCACTATAACTAAATGTGATAAATAATCACATGATTAAAAGATAATAAAACATTTTCTGTATTACAAATTTGTCATACTGTACTTATTTACAAATAAAAGAGATATCATGATGCAGGAAAACATGATGACATCAAAACTGCTTTATTTCAGAGTTTTATCAATGCATACATCCTTCCTTGGGATCTAGAACAGAAGAGAGGCAAGTCAATCAAAGAAATGAAAACTTAATACAAAACCTTTTTGAGAATAGCATTTGATATTAACATAAATTGAAATCTAAGAAAAGTAGAACAGATGCTAAAGCAAGTTGGAAAAATAAATAAATGAAAAACAGAGAAACTAGGAAGAACTAAAATGCCTGCATTCCTTGTTTTCTGTTGGTTAATATATTCTAACTAAAAAATATAGTAGGTAGCATCTTGAGCATGTGCCAAAACATTGAATATCCCTCCAGGATACAATAAATAACTGTGCAGCGAAAGCCTCCATATTAAGCATTAAGTTCAATGATAGAAAAATTATATCACAAAACAATGTAATGCATTTTGTAATAAAGAGATATTAGTTTTGTAATTTGTACTTTTGTGGATAAATGCAGTCCAGGAAAGATTTTTATATACTAGGTGAAAAGACTAGATAGGTGAGGATCATGGAATAAAAAAAACAAATTATTGAGTCATTCAGAGAGCCAAGAATGAATGAATGTGTGACACTTTAGTGACTATTTTAGAAAGAGCTTTGTTTCCAGTCATGTAGTGTAAATATGTCTATTCATATATACACAAGACAAGACAATGAATATAAATTCAAGAATATTTTCAATAAAAGATTGAGAACATTGGTGAAAAACACAAGAATGTTGAGAGATCCTTAAAGGGATGTGGTGCAGATACATTTTTAGAAATACCGAGTGGATTTTGTGGAGGGAAATGAGGTAAAATGAAAGACAGTGAAGAATAAGAAATGCGAAGTAAGGCCCGTACCCATCTGCACTTACAAATATGCAAAGGATATATAAAATGTTAAAAAAAAGCTTGCCATCCTTGGAAAACGCTTATGCATCCATTGTGTACTCACTGCATACATGTTTCATATGCTCTATCCATCGAGCATCCGTCCACTGCAATTTCAGCCGCACAAGAGAGTTTTGAGCTGCACAAAACTTGTGAACGGATGATTTTCTGCCAGGTACGATGTACATCTGTGACATATACGGGCAACAAATGTTCTATGTCCATTATCATCCGTTAAACGTCCTCTGTATCCTCTCTGCACCCTCTGCCATTCCCCTCAACTCACATCCGCTGCAGCTGAAAACGGAAAGAGGGAGAAACAAAAAGTACATGGAACGTCTACACACTGTTAGTAGCCACGAAAATAGAAAGGATGTAAGCGTATGCATCTTGTAATATAAGTATTAAAAACGGACAAAACATTTGTCTCTGAATGTATCTGCTATTTAGGATGTCTGGAGTATGTCTAAGTATGTAGAAGGACACCTAACGGAACAACCGATAGTTTTCTATAAAAAAGGGGAGAAAATCATCTGATCGCTGGGATGGTGGACCATACAGTCCCACTATGGTTGCACTAGGTGTATCTATTTTCCCACAACTATTCTCTATCTCTTTCCCACAAGCATGCCAAAGGCTTAACCATTTTTTTCAAAGTTTTTCTACCAACACTTTATTAAGTTAAAAAAAATGAACCAAGTAAGACTAATGTCTTAAGCAAAAGATAAACTTTATTAACTTTCTTAGTAAACTTTATGACTTTATTAAATAAGAAAATGAACCAAGTAAACTATTAGGTTCTTAAGCAAGAATAAACTTTATTAACTTTCTTTGGTAAACTTTATGACTTTATTAAATTAAGCAAAATGAACCAAGTAAACTGTATTAAGTGTCTTAAGCAAAGATAAATTTTCATTAACTTTCTTAGGAAAACTTTATGACTTTATTAAAATAAGCAAATGAACCAAGTAAACTTGTATTAAGTATCTTAAGCAAGAGTCAACTTTAATTAAACAAGTGAACAACTCAGTCTCAGGCATATCTGAGTCAAAATAGACTATGATGTTGTGCGTGCTGATCCTTTTATATCCACGGAGCGATACAATTCATACCCCCCACTATGCACAGTGAACGCTTTGCATCGATAATACATCTGCGCGGCATCCCCTTTGTTTCCTATAGCGCTACGTGATGCTCCGCTTCATCTGCTATGCATCCACCCTCCGCTATGGTCTGCTTCGAAATTCTCCCCGGAACCCCTTCGGAGGTGTCATTTGCTCCATCTGCTTTCATCCACTAGGCTGTCCAATAAATACCGTTTAACATCCCTGCTTGAATCCTACCCACGCTATCTTCTTCTCCATTCTGTTTATGCAAATTTTTGCCACTTTTTGGAGCGGATGAAAACGGATGGAGCCACCCCCAAAATTTTGCTCGTCCGCTGTGTCCTCTCTACATACATTTTGTGTCCATTGGCCAGTGGGATCTAGCCTTAAAAGAAGAAGTGCAGGAAGGGGAAAAGTCCAATATGAAAAAGTATCAGAAGTCAGATTAATTTTTCAACAGAATGAATGAAATGTAGATGTGGAAGGAAAAAGTATGTGGAAGCTGCTTGAGTGAAAGGAATTATGTTATGTATTTTATCGAAATGGGCTAAGTTACATTAGATGGAAATATTGGAAAGAATGCTTGCTGAAAAATAATAAGGATGAAAGAAAATACTTTACAATTTGTTTCTGGGGAAAAAGATAACTGCATAAAATGTAATCAATGAGTGAAAGGAATAGTTAGGATTAAAGAGGCAGAAAAATGCAGAGCAATTTTAATGGAAATGACTTGTTTTGAAAGTGGGTGAAGGCTAAACAAAGAAGCCCAAGGACAGTTAATAGAATTAAAATAACAGTAATAAATTATTTGGAATGAATCTGAAGCAAGGGAATTCTGGAAGCAATAATACAGACTTTTTTTACAGAAAGCAAATGGTATTTTGAAGAATCAAATTGAAATAAATGCTATACATATTAATTTTAGATAGTGGTGTAAAAATATTGAAAAACAGTAACACTTCCATTTGTAGATGGTATAACTGAAGAAATGTTAAAATATAGATGAATGGTTCAGTATAGATCAGGGAGTATCTTAGCTGGGGACATGAATAATATGAGTGTACACATACTTTTGACCCCAGATAATAGCATGTTGTCTGAGAATATGGATAATTTACAGCCAATCTTAGATTGTATATTGCAGGAGAAAAGATGGATCTGAAAAACAATGTCTCAAAGACTGGATGAGTTGCATCTGACAGGAATATGAGCAGTTGCAAATTATACATAATGGTAAAAAACTAGAGCAAGTCTATGCATTTGCATACCTCATTAGGATGTTTACGAAAGACAGGAATTAGATGGAGAAATATTAAGACTTATGGTGTGCTATGAAGAATTAATCTAGTTTGGAAAAAATGAAAATGGACTAAGAGCATGTTTATTTTGTTATATGGAAGTGAGTGTTCAGTATGTCAGAAAAAACTTAAAACTAAGTTGAATGTAGTGAGACGAAGATACTTAAAAATTGTGTATGATAAAAAGAATAGAGTCAAGAATTTATGAGGGCTGAAAATATGTTGCTTGAAGAAAAAAGAGACTACAAGATGTACATTGAGGGTGATTGGTCACCTAAAGAAAATGAATGGGAGTCAAATTATAAAGCAAATCATGGACGAAGATGGAAGGAGCTAGAGGAAGGAGAAAGGAAGAATACCATTTCCCACCATCCAGTCAGACCTGAAGAAGCTTCTTGAATGAGAAGAAAAACAAGAAAGTCATTTCGGTTCTTGAAAAAACATCTTTGGGATTATCACAACCTGGATGAATGAGAATCTCCACAGACATCTGAAGTTGTTTATTTACTTGGTTTTTTGCTTGGTTTTGTTGATGTTTATTAGACTTTTATCAGAGGTGGTATTCAGCAGGTTCTGACCAGTTCTGGAGAACCGGTAGTGAAAATGTTGAATAGTTCAACACCTCTGACTGGCCCCGCCCCCATCTATTCTCTGCCTCCTGAGTCCCAGCTGGGTCCCCTTTTGTTGCACTGCACAGGAGAACGGAGCAGGAAATCAGGTTAGTGGGGTGGGGAAGGAATGGAGATTTTGCAGTAACCTCCCCCTGCCATACTCACCAAGCCACACCCACAAAACCAGTAGTAAAAAAAATTGAATCCCACCACTGACTTTTATCCCAACTACAGCTAACCCTATCTTTCTATAGGAAGAACACATTGTGTATTTCTTTATGAGGCTTCATATGATTCTGCAAGTTATGTAACAGGTAGCCCTACACTTACAACATTTCGTTTAGTGACAACATTTCGTTCAAAGTTACAGTGACACTGAAAAAAAAGTGACTTATGGTAGCTTTCCACACTTACGACCATTGCAGCATCCCCATGGTCACGTGATCAAAATTCAGATGCTTGGCAGCTGACTCGTATTTATGACAGTTGCAATGTCCCTGGGGCACGTGCTCACCTTTTGCAATTTTCTGACAAGAAAGGATAACGAGGAAGCCAGATTCACTTAACAACTGTAGCAAGTTAGGTTGTAAAATGGGGCAAAACTCACTTAACAAACATCAGTTAGCAACAGAAATTTGGGGCTCAATTGTTGTCCGAAGTCAAAGACTGTCTGCATATGGTTAATATGTTCTTTGTGTGTTATATAGTCCACTGGTAAATTCTTATAATTTGCAAGGTTTTCTGGTCCTTTTGTTAATAGAGATAGGATAGCAGTAATTGCGTTTGTTGGCAATGAGCAATCTTCTTTTTATTAGTCAATCCATTGCTAGAAGGGGCATGAAAGAAGGAATTGGGAGTGGGACAAGCAAAAATGGAAGCAAAATGCAGAGGCAGAAGCTGGAATTAAGCCAGCAGCTCTGTGTATGGTAAGAGCCTGTTGTAGATTCTCTGCCATGCATCTTCGAGCTGAATCTGGAGAGTGGATTTGGTTGCTTCAGTTTCATAAACATTGCTATGACCTACCTCAGTGGGCTTCACTCCACACAGTCGTTTAGTAATAATACCATTTTATTGGTGCTTTTTCTGACTGGGGAGACTCTTACTGTGCCTACTTAATGGCCTGATTAATGAGCATAAACAATGCTTCTAAGGTACCTCTTACCTGTATATAATCAAGACACCAGGAACTGCAAATGTCACAGATTTCAAGGGTCTCTTGGGAATTTTTAATCTATTTGCTTTATGAAAAGGAGGTGATTTTATTTTTACATTAAGGCAGCATTAACATCATGAAATGGGTTCCCACTTTATGATAACTTCAAATGTCACATTGATCCAAAAAGATAAGAAAATGTGCTCATCTTTGGAACAATATCCAAGGCGAGAGCAGGCAACCCACACTATTTGCATTAAAAAAACAAATTGTATAAATGTGGAAGATTGATATGCCATCTGTTCATGTCCTTCACTTTTCTGGCTCTTCTGTGTTCAGATATTTTTATGGAACAGTTATGTTTATTATTTTTGAAAGTGAGCCACAGGTTAAAAAAGTTTACAATGGGTAATGAGTCAAATATATTAATTTAGTATCACTCAGGCACTTAAAAAAAACCCTTGCTGTTAAAACTGAGTTTTGAGTTGTCAAATTACAATATTTTGTCACTGAGTGTAACATGAGTGTTCTAATGACTTAGCTATCACTACTGATAAAGATGTAAGGAAGGAAATATTTCTAGAAAACTTCTGAATTATTTATTTGTTGGATTTATATGTTCCATTTTTTATCTTGAAGCTTGGGTTCATTTACCTGGAAATCTTCCTTCACTATCCCCTCTGTAGCAGTCCTTGGTTTGAAGTGAATTGCTATAGCATAGCTGGACTTGATTCTGGATCTCCCCAGTTTTACTTAACCATCATTTCCAATACTTGTATGTCATTGTAATATAGAAGGAATTGGATAAAAATAATTAGACTCAGCTGGTACTCAGACATGGGTCATTTTAGGCAAGTCTGCTATCTCTTCTTGTTGATCATTTGGAATAGGTTATTCTGTTCTGTTACTCTGAATAGCACACCCTCAGTAAAAAAAAACGGGCAAAAGTAAAATGATGTTGCATATTCAGGGTTTCTATCTATTTTTACAGAATTCATTCTTTGCAAGATTTGGTCTGTAAAATTCTGTTTCAATAATGCACATGACTTTCCTACCAACAATCATCTTGATTAGCATGTTCTATAGGGTAACTCTTCCATTCTCTGCCGACTTGGAATGACTTGGTGAAGAATGCAATTTTACCATTGCTGAATAAATTTCACACACCAGATTGGCATTAATCGTGGCAGATCACAACCACATCATATACACCTATTTCAATCTCATTTATTGAGTATGTTTGAGATCTTCAGAGGTCAGGGAAATGCAAAGCAATTTTTACTTGCCAATGTCTTCTAATAATAGTCCACTTGTTTCAATGGGTGAGGCAGAAAAGAAAGAATGTATTGTGATAATTTTATGGTAATATCTCACCACAAAGCTCATGCCCAGTACAGTCTAATTTTTCTGCCTTCTGCACAGAGGTGGATTTGAAGCTGTACAGATGCAGATAGATAACACAACAAGACATCCATAACAAATTACATTTATTGGTTCATCATGTATCCTCATAACTCATGTTTGTGATGAAGTTCTTCTTTAATGACCAATCCTTTATATATCTGCCTTGTAGTAAAAGATGGTTATCTCCTAACCCATCTCGTAGCGATAGAAAGATGCTACCATGAGTTAATGAATTCAGGCAAGAAGAGAAAAACCTCCCACAACCCCTCGAGGGTCAATTTAGTGGCCAATCAGGATTACAGATGTGGCCACATGACATAGGCTATAATTTCTCAGGATACCCTTGACTACATTTACCATGATGCCTTCCCTTAAGGGGACAGCTCATAATTCCTAAGTAACTATCCAATTCCCATCGTCTGGCTGGGACAGCATACAAACACCTACACTACCATTTCCTCATTTTCCGCTTCCTTTTTCTGAAAACAAAAAAAAAAAAGCATTTTATTGTTTTTAATAATAGCCAGTTAATAATGCCAGTCAAAAATGCAATAATAGCATTTAAGGTGGGAGATCAGTGTCTTGCACAAAGATAAGGGTCTTCCTTGTTTGATATATGGAATAAGATCAGGGAGTTTTCCATCATTAAATCTAATTGCATGCATATTTAACTTATGATGGTCACACAAATGTGTCATTCCCCCATGACTTAAATTCCAACCTTACAGCCTGGAATAATGCTAAGTTATGAATGCCTTTATTGGCCTTTCTTGGTGACTAAACGAAGACTTGCTTCTCTCTTACTCAAACTACACAAGAACTAGAATTTGTCATGGTGAATAGAGGGAGACACACCTGCACACTGGAGAATACTTCTCCTCAAGTATTCAAAAGTGGCAACGGTTATCATTACCCTATGAATATTTGCTTCTAGGAAGCCTTGCTTCTGTTATTAGAAAATGCTGGTTTGTGATGATGTGATTTTTTTTTTTTAGTAAGAGGCACCATATTTATATGACACAAAGACCAAAGTCCTGGCTTCTTTCATTAACTCAACAGAACTTAAGACCAAGTCCTAATTAAGGGAAATCAGAGCTGTCTAGTTCATTGTTATGCAATCAACAGATACATTGTTTATTTGTTCAAAGATTTTTCCACGATAAGCTCAAATTCAAGAAGTTGGTATAGAATGCCTTGGGATTAATTGTAGAATGAGCTAAACATGGCCTCTGCCAATATTCCTTGATTCTTCCCTGAATTAAAAAAAAAGAAATAAAAAAGCCAACCACCAACCCTCAAGCTTTATAAAAGAGATATGTTGCAGACTGATAAGACACAAAAGAACTCAAGGAAGCTAGTAACACCGATTTTAAATCAAGAGGCAAATCAACATGGATGTGTCTTTCCCCTTTCCATCTACCATTTACCATGCTTCAGCTTTCTCTCCCTGCTTCTGCTGCCACTCACCATCATTGCTCTCCACCTCCATTTCTGTGCCTAACTTCTCTTTCTGTTGCACATTTTAAATGAAGGAAAGAGAGAGATTAACCAATAACAAGTATAGCACGTCAGAAGTTTTCCTTGGATGGGGAAATACTGTGTTAAACCTTGATATATGTTAGGAGTTTCTGGAGTTTTTTCTTTCAGAGTTAAGGCCAGAGCGGATAGGTGCTTTAGCCACAGCATCAGCTTTCCAGTTTGGAAAATGCAGAGCTATACCAGTCAACACTGGTCAGGAGGGCAGATCAGCAGGCCCAAAGTATCTTCTTTCCTGACTGGCTGGTGGCAATACTTACTTGTCACAGGTGACAAAGAAACTGGCAAGATTCTTTTGTACAGATTTTAAAAGTCAAAGAATGCAAGGACTTAATACTTAGAACAAGCTTTGCAAGGGAATTTTAACAAGACAGAGAATTATAGTGTGTGAAAGAAGTAAATGAGACAGGGCATTGCTGGTCTTCTATGGGTGTGGGCAACAGCAAGTTCCCTCCTGAAAATAACCCTGCTTTGACAGAGAACAATGTGACTAATTAGCATATATATGCTTCATGCTATTAGCATAATTAGCATGCACAGTTCACAAACAGCATGAATGCTAAGCAACAGTTGGTGAATCTGCTGTTCTGATTCTACAATTACCTTCCAGAAGTTTTCATCCTCAGTTGCAAAAGATTGGAGCCAATGGTGATTATCAGAGTGCAGTAAGGAGACTGAATGACCTGGTGCGTATTTGTTGCCCAATCTCTAGAGATGAGGAATCTGTTCCAAATAGTCATCTAGACTGAGCCACTTTCTGGGTACCATTTCCTTGATGAAGTGGGACTAGTGTGAATGCTAAGAGCATTTGCTGGAGCCAGGCCCAGTGCAGCATTGTGGAGCTATAATCTTCTACAACAAAAATGAACTGCTGTATATCTCATATGTCTCAATTTGCACTTAGTGGAATCTTGGCAAAGGTTAACAGCTCTGATCCAAAATCTCTCCAGAAATTGTTTAAATGTGTAAAGTGAAGTTTTGATTTATGGAGCGACAGAAATGTAAATTGGTAAGAACTTCAGATTGTACAAAAGAATTAACATACACTTTGTACCCTCATATGTGGCATGTGACAATATATTTGAGCTTTGAAGAGTACTGAAGCAAAAGTAGCACATTTTGGCACACTGTTATGCAAGCTTTGAAGAACTAACAAACATTTATGCCACAATAATATTCTGGGAATAGGGGGGGAAACCCAAGGCATTTCAAAAGAGAAGGAGGTCTATGCCATTTCATTCAGTTACATTCTTATTTCCTAGAATTCATTGACTTAAAAAGCAGAGCAAACCATCCCCACCCTCTTTATGAAATGGCTGGGAGAAATCATCTGAGGATTTGGGATGCATTTAGACCAATCTGCAGATGACACACAGCTCTATTTCTTCTTTTCATCTATTACCAGGAAAGTTGTTGATGTTTTGAATTAGTGACTGGAGACAGTACTGGAATTGATAGAGGGTAATAAATGGAGACTCAGACAATCTAGACAAGATGGAGGTGCCTCAATCAGAAGATAAATAGGCAAAGAGTCATTCTTCCTTTGAGGCAGCAGATGTGCGTTTTAGAGATGGCTCTTCAACTGCACACTCAGAGGATTGCTGTTGTCAGGGATATCTTAACCTAATCATTAACTATGTCCATACCTGGAAAGAGCACCCTTGGCCATGATAACAGGTGCCACAGTTACATCAGGAATGAATTATAGCAATAAGCTCTACTTGGGACTGTGTCTGTAGCATCTGTGGAAATGGTTATGGATGCAGAAAGTGCCAACCAAAAGCTGGTAGGGCAGTCACAGGAATGTGACTTTTCCCTATCAAGATCTGCAATGCTTACCAATTTGTTTCTGGGCACAATTCAGAATGTTGGGTATTTGCTAAAGGACTTGAGCCAGGATTTGATCAAAACTGTCTTCTATGCAACTTGATGAAACCTCAGAGATGGTGGAAAGGCTCTTCTCTATGGTTTTTACGGTACTGGAAGCTGACACGATGAGAAGCATTCTTCTTCATGGGCTTTTCTCAAGTCCAAGGAGCTATTTGGAACTCATTTTATTTATTTATTTTTAATAAACTTTATTAGTCTTTTATATCTTTAAAAACCAAACAAAAAAGTAAATATTATGACATTAACAGTGTGTGACATCTATCTCATATACTTCTATTTTGTGCTTGTATATAAATATATACAATTTATGCGAATATAAACATTTAATCTATAAGTTGCTTATCATTGATTCTTTTCATCATCCATCTGTCTTAATTCAATCCAATCATACCATTTTTCCCAAATTCTATAATATTTAGATTCCTCTTTCTCTTGTAACTTCAGGATTAACTTATCCATCTCAGCACATGCCATTATTTTTGAATGATCAATTCATCTGAGTAGAATTATTCTTATTAGGGATATTTAAAAAGAAATGTGAGAAAAATATAATATATATAATATTACACATTTTAACAGCAGTTAGAATTGCCTATGTTCAATGTTGGAAGCACAATTGTTTACCAACAAGAATAATTCAGGTTCCAATTCTATTTGTTCCTTAAGGATGGAACTCATTTTAATTGAGGAAGACCACAGTTGGAGATTCTGATTTTAAGGTGAACATAAAGTTTATTTTAGCCTCTAGAATTATTTGTTCATTTGGAGGCAGTTAAATTTTTTTTTCTCCTTTGCCATTTTTTCCATTGGGAATTGTTTTTGAGAGTCAGGTGACATGTACATTAAATAAATTATTTGTTCATATTAATTAGGTGCATATGCGTCAAGTTTTTCCTAAGAACCTAGGAAGTTGCAATGCATCAGAACAGTATATTTGTGCATCCAAGCAGTGTGATCTTTTGCAATTGATGGACATTTTGTCAATGCATGGTCATGTGCTCTTCAAGATTTTTGGGTATGGCACCCAGTGTGCCAGTAACCACAGGGACCACCACAGCCAGTTTATACCATAATGTTTCAGTATTGATTTTCAGATCTTGCTATTTTGTGATCTCCATTTTGTTGTCCTTTATTCTTTTATTCCCTGGTATTACACATCAATTATACACACTTTCTCCTTTTCAACATTATATCTGGTATGTTATGAGTCAAGATTTCATCAGTCTGTATTCAGAAATCCCACAATATGTCAACCTGCTTATTTTCGATTCTATATTCCTACCAATTTTTCATTAATTTACATGTTGATTTTTAAAGACATTCCAGTGAATCATTTTGACAACTGTGCTATGTCATTGTTTATAATCAGTTTGTATAATCAATATCACTTTGGGGATGTAATGCATAGTGTGTAGTGCATAGTGAATAGTCATCAGTTTTCTTGTTTTCCAGTCCAAGCTGTCCAGTTCTGCTTATGACTAGTTAATAATTCCAGCAGTATTACATATCCACAGTGGCACAGTGGTTAGAGTGCAGTACTATAGGCTACTTCTGCTGACTGCTGGCTGTCTGCAATTTTGCAATTCGAGTCTCACCGGCTCAAGGTTGACTCAACCTTCCATCATTCTGAAGTGGGTAAAATTGTTGGGGGCAATAGACTGACTCTGTAAACTGCTTAGAGAGGGCTGTAAAGCCCTGTAAAGTGGTATATAAGTCTAAGTTGCTATTGCTATTGCTATCACAGGTATGACCCATGTGTTGATGGCTTTTTTCCAGCATTCCATTTTGTCTTTAACTTATCCATGCTTGATGTTATCTAACTGTAAATACTTGTAGGGTTCATCCTAATGGCTTCTGATAGTTTGGTCATTTGATTCTTCAATTCTAGTACTGTTCATGATTTTACACTGCTTTATTGCCACTCTATTTTATGGTCTCACCAGTAGTGGGATTCAATTTTTTTTTACTACCGATTCTATGGGCATGGCTTGGTGGGCATGGCAGGGGAAGGATACTGTAAAATATCCAGTCAGAGGTGGTATTTGCCGGATCTCCAAACTACTCAAAATTTCCACTACAGGTTTTCCAGAACTGGTCAGAACCTGCTGAATACCACCTCTAGGTCCCGCCAACCCTTGCTTCTAGGCAAATGGTATTTCTTGCAGATATTTCAAAGCATCATTGTTTCTATTTTGTCATGACTTTGTTTGTAGTCCGTGTGCAATCTTCTTGCAGCAAGTGGTCCACTGTTTCTTCAGCTTTTTTGTAGAGGCAGTATTTGCTGTCTGTTGCTACCTTCTCAATTCTGGCTTTGTATGGATTTGTTCCTAAGGCTTTGTCTTGTGCAGCCAAAATTAGCCATTCTGTCTCATTCTTCAAATTTCCTGCTTTAGCCATTGCTAGGTCTTGTTATTTGTTTTGCCTACTATTATTTGATATTCTTCCAGTGTCCTTTTGTCTTCTTCATCTATCTGGTGTACTTGCAATATTCCATGCCTACCTATTTTCTTTAGTAAATACAGTCTGTCAACACTACTGCTTGGATGAAGGGCATGAATCATTGTCATTAATTTTTTCATCTTTTTATTCAGGTCTTTTAGTTCTGCTTAAATCCAGTCCACTATACCAGTTGTGTAGGTAATGATTATAACTGTCCAGGGGTTAATTATCTTGACAGTATTTTGTCCACTGAGTTTGGACTTTAAGAACTTAAGTCTCATGATGTATTCACTTCGAACGTTCTTGACTTCAGTGTGCTTGATGTTAGCTTGAAGAATGCCCAAGTATCTGCAGTGATCATCTTCCTCCAGACTGGATTTGCCCTTTTTATGGACTTATGGACCCATTTTATGGACCCCTTCCCAAGGACTTGGGATAGGCATTATTATTACTATTTCAACTGCTATTGCTAATCCTGAGTGCACATGTGAATCAAAAAGGGAGATATGGAGACTTATACAGAGTTACACAATTTTGTTGTTTATTGAAAATACAAGGAAACAAATAACTTAGTCAAACCAAAAGGGAAAAAAAAACTTATTTTATCTACCCTCTTTGTATTATTTCAGTAGCTTCATAATATGTTTATGAACTACTTTAAGAGAAAAAAAAAAGAACACTTTTTTCCATCATTACTTACATTTCTTAGATGTCTGGAGATACTCAGAAAGTTGATTTTGTTTGATTGCATTTAGTCTGGAAGCATGAACAAACTGTTTGGGCAGATTGTGTGACCATATATACCCCCTTGGATGGAGCTAAAATCTGGTGGAAAAGATTTTATTCCTGGGCAAGCTGTTTTACAGAGTAGTGGCCAAGCCGGGTCCAAAATTCAGGAGATCTCTGGTTTCTGAATCACTTTGAATTTGAGTTTAGGCATTTAAATGACTTTAATTTTGCTCTTTCAGAAGAGAGGTAATAAGACAGGCATCCTTCTGAAGCCACAGGCTGCTTAGATAGGGATGGTTCCACAGAACCATTGATACAGTAATTCAGTTTATATCCGGATGTAATTCCCTGACCAGAGTGTTGGGAAGTGTCATGAAATTTATTGTAGGGAATCCTGAATAGTTTTCTTGTATCCTCAGGCTGTACTATCTGGAATCATAGAATGAATGAATGAATTGGAAGGTATCTTTAAGGGCACTTACTTCAACTCTCATCTCAGTGCCAGATCTACAATGACATCTCATACATGTACCCAACATATGATTGAGGATCTCTAGCAAAGTATATCTTACCCCTTCATGTGGCAGTCTCTTGCCCCTGCTCGTACAAAAAGCCACACTGTTGTGTATAGAACTTGGTAGACTCCAAATATCTTAAATTGATTGGCCGAATAGGCCGTTCTTGGATTGGTCAGTTAAGCGTCATTCTGATTGGCCCGTCTGACAGTGAACAACTGTCATTGGCCACAATCCACGAGCAAGCCGCTATAAGAAGGGCTGCCACAGCTTGGGTAAATGTTCCGTTATAAGTTACTATACTGTTTTAATAAAGAGCTGTTTGTTGGAACCTGGTCTCGCGCACCTTATTTCCAAACGGAACACTGGCGACGAGGATGGGATCATCCTAGAAGAGTGAGACTGAAGCACACGGCAACCAGAACCGAGCGACCGAGATGGCCGGTAACAATGCGCCACCCACACCGTTCAACCCAGCCGAAGAAGATTGGGAGTCGTACATTGACCACTTTCTGATGTTCTTAGAAAGCAACGAGCTACAGGAGATAACTGACCAGAGGAAGAGAGCTGTATTCCTCATGCACTGTGAGCCAGCCATTTTCAAAATGGCCAAGGCGCTAGCTAAACAAGAGACGTTAAGCAGATGGCATGGCCTGAACTGAACAGAATGCTATGAGCCCATTACATGTCTGTGGTCTCCAACCTGATCAAAAGGCATGAATTTTATAAATGAGACCAACGGAAAGATGAGAGCATCTGGGATTTAAAGAGCAGCCCTAAAACACATTGGAGGAGCCTGCGAGTTCCAGAACATGGACGAGGCAATGAGAGGCTGCATGGTCCTTGGATTGAAGGACGCTACACTCCAAAGCAAACTGCTAAACAGACCCGAATATCACAGTGGCCGAGGCCATCGCAGAAGCCACTGCCGCTGAAGGAGCCAAGATTCCGCAGCCACTATGCGCGCAGATGAACTCCATTCCAGATCGTCTGAATCAGCCAGAGAAAAGAGGGCAGAAGGAAGCAAGAAACAGCCCACAGCGAACACCCACCATGAAAATCTCGACTTCCCGAGCGACACTGATGATGACAACAATGAAGACATACATAGGCTTCAACGGAAAGAAAATGGCGGGAAAAAGGAAGAAGCAGGCGAGAATTCCAGTGTGCTGGATGCGGAGGAAATCACCCACATTCAGAATGCAGGTTCTTAGATGCCATTTGCAGATGTTGAAAAACGGGGGCACATTGCAAGGGTCTGCTGGAACAAAAAGAGCTATAGTCCAAAAAGATGCAGCGGCACACATACACACACACCCAGAAAACGAAGAGAGACAACCTGGAAGCAGATGGAGCCAAGAGAGCAGAAACCGGCGAACAAACGACAGAGAAGAAACACACCAAACAATAACCATCAGAAAATGCCAGGGAGCAAGCAAACGCAAAAAAGATCCGGATAAATGTGAAAATCAAAGGAAAGCCCTGTGAGATGGAAGTAGACTCCGGATCATACCTGTCAATGGTATCTTGGAACACTATCAGAAACCTGATAAAAAGACATCAAGCAAAGAGAACTGGAACAGCAAAAATTGATATTAAAAGACTACCAGGGAAACGAATCCCGGTAGTGGGCCTTGGAAATTTCCTAGTAGAATTTAAAAACCATGCTGAAATGCTGCCCTCGACAATTGTCGACCGTGATCCCCTAGAGCTGCTGGGAATCGAATGGTTTGCACCTCTGGGAATCGGAGTGACCGGATCAACAGCATCATTGCAGCCAACTGGAAAGAGAGCCTGCTGGAAGCGTTCCGGGATGTATTCGACAGGACCCTAGGCAAGTACAAGGGACCCCAATATCATTCAGCCTAGACCCAAAAGTAGCTCCCATCAGGCTCAAAGCCTTTGCCTTAAAGCCAAAAATAGATGAGCAGCTTAACAAACTCATTGCACAAGGGGTGTTAGAGCCAATCGACCATGACAGGTGGGAAACACATCACCAGTCGGACTCCTGTTAAAACCACGTATCTGGTCAGTGGCAT
>BHFT01025019.1:0-12347 GCA_004320025.1 Laticauda laticaudata | reverse complement strand
GAATATGGACTAGCTGCTGGTCACTCAGTGTTAGTCCAATGATACAAAGAGCTCGTTCGTTGTTCTGTTTAAAGTCAGCTAACTTCTTGGCATCGTCCTCATTAGCTGGATCCCAAGCATTTACATCTGGTGGATTCTGAACTGCATTCCATAACCCTTCTCTAGCAGAAGTAGACTGTACTTCATAGACCAGGAAACATAGTTTGTTTCTTCCAACCGGGTTATCAGTGATAGACTTGTTGAAGGATCTTGTGCCATCTTTACTAGGATAGTAACCCACAATTAAACAGTAAACAGCTGTCTGTATTCACATTGACTCTCAGTTATCTGAGCCTGGTATGGCCTTGGCCCATAAGCAGTGTTGAGGTAATTCGCCATTAGGAGAATGAGTGCATACAGGGAGACATATTTGAGAGAAGTGTTTGAATAATACACACACAGCACACAGATACATTGTACAGTAAATATAGGTTTTTTGCTTCCAGAAATGTTTAAGCAAAGTTCAAACACAATCCAAAGTCATTCACAGGTAAATCAGTCAGTTTTTAATCCAAGGATAATCCGATAACAAAGTCCAGTGTCAAAAACAGTTCAGTATCAGACTTACATCAAATCCAGGAATATCATTCAATTAGGAAAAATGGCAAAACTCTCCAACAGAAGGAAAAAGAGACTCATTGAGACACACTCTCTTCTGAGACTGTGACTAAGACTAAGAGAACCCAGGTTTCTGGTTCCATCTTATGGGCGTTTGAGAAACCATACCCAATTACAGTTTTACATTTTCTTAAAGATACAGTGTTAAAATGTCTATCCTGGTTTATATATTTCCAACCCAAATACCTATGAGGTGACTTATATTCCTAACAGTTCCAAAACAGAATTTAAAATCGGGTATTCCCAACCCACATTCCTTTGAGGATTTTGTGTTTAATCTTTGGCTATTTCTCTTGCTAGACAAATAAAAGAATGTTTTCTGCTATTGCTTAAATAGCATATCAGTTGGCAGAATAAATATTGCCTGAAACAAAATGACAGAGATTCTCTCCTACCATGAGATTACTAGTTTCTCCCATTTTAACATGTTCTTCTTAATTTCATTCCATGTCTTAATGTTTTGAATTGTTTTGAAATACATATCATACCAAACATTGATTACATGTTGAGGAGGGATATCACAAAAAATTTAGTGAAAACTCAGATTCATCAGCAAATGGAACATGGCCTAGAAATAAATATTTATATAACTGATAGGGGAAACATGGTTATCGCAGAGACAGAATGGTTGATTAGGTACTACCATGAGAACGTGTTAAAAAGAACTAGAAGACTTGACTTGTTTTACAAGAGAGGTAATTGTGAACCCACTTCACATTTTGTAATGCTGAACATCAGTACCATAAGCAAGTCATAATGTGTGCAATCTAAACCTGGGCATGCACAAATGAAGCTTCAAATGCTCATCACCTGCTTGCGAGACCCTGTTCCTAATGGGTCATGGACCAGTACTGGCTGGGGATCCCTAGGTTAATTCACACATGACAGTTTCATACAATATTAAGGAGGGACCGAGCAAATGCAGTTTCAAATATTCACCTAGCAAAGCAATGTTGTTTTTATCATTGCTTGCTTTTTACTCCACATGCAATGTTTAATCCAACAACACATTTCTTAATAGTAATGTTCCTCCATAAATACTTGGCTTTCATAAGGCAATTTTGTGGAATTCAGCTTGATTATATATTCCTATCAAGAAATAAGTACAGATAAGTACTGAATTGGAATTCCACTTAAACTTAATTAAATTGCAGCAATGGGGAATCTTGAAGGGTTTCATAAAGCTCTTCAACAACAGAAAGTATTAGAACTAACCAGGGGTGGGCTGCTGGGGGTTCGCAAGGGTTCAGAAGATTCTGTGCAGTTCAGAGAACCCATAAATCCCACTCCTGGCTGGTTCCACCCACCCTGCCCCTCCCCTCCCAGGAATCCCCACAGGTAAATGCAGGCCACGCGTGGAGGCTCAGGTAGGGTGAAAAATGGGCTCTGGAGTCCGGGCAGGCCATTTTCACCCTCCCGGACGCTCGAGGAAACCCTCTGGAACCCAGAGATGGCAAAACACCCCATCTGCTATGGTACAGGAGGCTGACTAGGCCACACCCACCATGACCAAACCTACCCAGCAACTGGGCAGAGAACCCATTGCTAAAATTTTTGAAGCCCACCCCTGGTACTAACTCTTGCTTCAATTCAAAACTGTAGAAAGGTTCATTTTGGGGGTAGCTTTTTATTTTCTTGCTGTCCTTTCTTTGCAGGGATTGGTGGGGAAACAGCCCTGAGAAAATGCTGGATAGCACAAGAATTAAGTGGATCCATTGCTTACTTGAACAATGAATTCTAATAGTGCGAGTAACATGAAACTGGGGGAAAGTATTGAGAAGGGTGTCATAAAGTTCAGCCCTGCGACTTCTATTCTTCAATATTTTTCATTAATAATTTGATGAAGAGGTAGAAGGAATTATTTATCAAATGTACAGGTGACACATAATTGGGTGTATGACTTAATGCCCTAAAAGACAGAAATGACATTCAAGATTCTGAGAAGTTACAGAAATAGCCTGAAAGTAACTGTATGAAATTTAAGAGACCCAAATGTGCAGTTCCTCATTTAAGACACCTATAGGTCCATAGATGGAAAATATCTGGCTGGATAGTAGCAGTTGTGAAAAAAGAATTTGGAATACCAGTGATTACCAACTGAAAATGAATCAGCTGTTGATGTGACTGCAAAATAGGGCAAATGAATCTTTAGGCTGATTCAACAGATACTTATGTCCAAATTGCAGAAAATAATCATCCCACTATCTTGTGCTTTGAATCCATATCTGAGTACAATCCAATAAAAATTCAGAAAAACTTGGCATCTGCTCCAAGAAGGGAAAACTAAAAATCAAGCCTGTGTGAAAAAAATCTGGTTATATTTATTTTTGAGAAGATTGATGGGATATATGATTGCACTCACCAAATACTTGACAGACTGCCACATAGAAAGTCAAGAGCTGTACTTTCTCATTTCAGGATGTGGGACATGGAGTAACAGATTTAAATTACAGGAAGTTAAATTCCAATTGAATGTTATATAAAAAGAAACTTCCTTACAGTACTAGCAACTCAGCAGTGAACCAATTACTTGGAAAAGTGCTTGGTCCCCCTTCTCTGGATATATTCTGGTGGAGACAGATCTGTCAGAGTTACTTTAATTTGGATTCTTGTACTTAATGACCAACATTTTATCTCTGTAAGTCTTACCATCACATCCACTTTATATACACTGAAGAATAGGGATGAGGGTATATCTTCCTTTCTACTCTAAATGTGCCATCAGTAATTCAGTAAAGTAATTGGGATCTATGGATATATGAGCTCATTAATTTCTGGAGTTAGGAAATTTTAGGAAAATGAGTGTATAACATACAGTTTATAAATTTAAAAAATCATTTTCATTCAAGAAATATATGAGTGACTTGCAGTATTTGAGAAAGGACAGAGTAATAGGGAATTAAGGAACAAAATTATTTTTTCTTCACAAGAGTGATCCAGATCTTTTTTATCTTAGTTCCTTTTAATTGAGCTTGTCATTATGTTTTAGGTATTCTTGATTAATGTTCCATTTTTGTTTTCATCCCTGTTTTTTTGGACCCACATCCAAAAAACCTGGAACCCAGGTAGATTCTTGGCAGCCTGTTTCCTAAGCCTGAGTAAGCAGCACACATTTGCATCACCTTTGTATTCTCCAGAGTAACTACAGAACTGAGGGATACATCTAGGCAGATAAACAATCCCTTGCAGGTCTTAAGATAGTCACTTTATCCCTTTAAGCCCAGAACTCACCAATTTGGATGATTTCCCCTATTTTTAGAGTGAAGCAAACTGGATACTTAAGATAACTTGTTTCATCCACTAAACCTCCCAACCTTCAGAAAAATGAATAGCATTTTGATCCTTGTTTGAAAAATTGGCCTTTTTTGAAAAATTGCCAGGGCTCACATCCTCCCTAATATGAAGGGAAGGATGAAGATAGCTGTCTAGAGATTTACATGAAACTTGGGAGGCCAACTAATCAGTGTGGTGATAATTTTGTCTTCAAGCTTTCACAGTTTGAGACAAAGATTCAAATTTCCTAATATACATTTCTGTTGAGAAGAATTGTCAGACTAGCGTGTTTACACCGTTGTACAGGTAGTCCTTTTTTAGCAACTGCCTTACATAAAGACTGTTTCAATTAGGTCAGCAATTACAATTTTATGACCACTCCTCATATTTATGACCTTTTCAGGTCTGCAAAGCAAAGTTGAATCAAGATCATAAGCACAGTCATAGTTTCACTTAGCAACTACCAAGTGAATTGCCAGTATCCACTGCAGTCACTGAGGATTACCTGTATAAGCAAAAACTAAAACATATCATCAAATTTTATACCCTAAAATCACAAATATACCATGGTCTATGTTTTGTCAGTAAGTAATGGTGTTTAAGATTGTTCTGTATTTAATGGAATAGAATTCTTTATTGGGCAAATATGATTGGACACACAAGGAATTTGTCTTCAGTGCATAAGATCTCAGTGTACATAAAATACATTCATCAAGAATCATAAGATACAACACTCATGACAAATCATAGAATACTAAATAAGCAATAAAATCATACTAGGAATAAACAATATAAAGCATAAAGATACAAGTAACAAGGTTATAGTCATAAGTGGGAGGAGATAGGGGTATTAGTTGTTTATCAGGGTGATGGCATGCAGGTATAAATTGTCCTAGTGTTTGGTTGTTCTGATGTGCAATGCTCTATTCTGATGGTAGAAGTTGAAACCATTTATGTCCATGATGTGAGGGATCTGACATCATATAATGATCATATAATATCATATAATATTCTCTGTTATATGATGTTATGTCCTCCCTTTTCTTCATGTTGTATAAAGAATAAGCTGTCAGCCATGTCAGAAGTCTCATTCTCACTAGAAAGGGTTCTAATTGAAATAGCATCTTCTGATATCAAAAACACGCTGCTAACAAGAATAATTAATTTCAAATCAAAGATTAAGGGCTGCATAATTTTGGAATTGGCTCCCAATGATATATATTTTATTCAGGACATTGCATGACAAAGCAACTGGACACAGAAAGACAGTTCCTTCCCCATGCCATCACTTTGCTAAACACCTAATTCTCAAAGCACTGTCTTATGCCTAAAGATGTTTACCGGCTATATGCTAAATAAACAAGATATTTACTCGTGTAGTAGGGTTGCATTGCTATTATCTTTTTCATCTTATCTTCTTATCTCTCTGACTACTTTCTCGTATTGGTATCTTATGATTTATCCCTTGTTGTTTGTATATTATGAATTATGATTGATTTTTATGATTTATGATCTATGACTTACCATTTTGTGGTTTGTATATATACTGAGAGCTTATGTGCCAGAGACAAATTCCTTATGTGTCCGATCACATTTGGCCAGTAAAGAATATTCCTATTCCATTCCTACTCCTATTCCTACTCCTACTCCTATTTCTACTCCTATTCCTACTCCTATTCCTACTCCTATTCCTTTATTCAAAAGACCTCTTAAACCCACTCCCTCAGAATTATGCTGGTAGTGCAAGTTAATTCTTCTCCTCCTCCTCCTCCTCCATCACCACCATCATTTCCATTTGACATTTCCTAAGTCAAGAGCAGTGGTGATATTCAGCCGGTTGTCACTGGTTCGAGTGAACCAGTAGCAAGGATTTGGCGTGGGTTGCCAAGCCGGTAGTAACTTCTGGCTGGCCACCCCCCCAACCCAGTAGCCCAGTAACTGCTCACTCGCTTGCCCTGCCCGCCTGATGCTCACTCACCCCATCCACCTGATGCTCACCCACCCAATCAATCCTTAAGGTATTTCTTTTTTTCCCTCCCAACAATCAGCTGTTCCTATAAACAGGTGTACCGGGATTCCCCTCGCTTCTTACTGCTTCACCCAAGAGGTTTCCCTGAGGCCCAGAAAGGCACAAGGCTATTTTTTGTCTTCCTGGGCCCCAGAGAAGCTTCCTGGGAGCAACCCCCCCCAGAGGTTCCTCTGAGGGCAGGAAGGCCCCAAAACAGAGCACAGAGGGGTGCTGTGCGCCCCTCCTATGCTCCAGGTTTTTTTTGTTCCTGAGCCCCAGGGGAGCCTTCTGGGAGCAAAAAATGCCCTCAAAAAAAAACAACAACAACAGGGTGTGGGTGGGGAATGGTGCTGAAAAAAACTCATGCCCCCCCATCACATGACTATGCCCACCTAGCCACGCCCACCTAGCCACAAGCACAGAACCAGTAGTAAAAATTTTTGAATCCCACCACTGGTCAAAACATTTGCTAAATTATTTCTCTGAGATGATTGCAGGATAAATCTGAACTCAGATGTCTTTTTGCTAAACAAACAGATAAATTTGATAATCTCAACCACCAATGGTAACCTATTAGAGATTCATAATTCCATCCTTTACTCAAAAATACACAAACATTTGTGTATTTCTTTATGCAAATTAAGATAACAACCAAGAACCATACTGAAGCTTTTCTTAAGCCTCCTTCCTATAACATCCACTCAGTTTATTGTACTAACTACCTTAATGTAATAGTAATACAAATACCAAATATTCAGCAGATGGAAAATGTCCATACTCCTAAAACAGAAATAGATCATTTATATTGCTATAAGGCCAAGGAATCAACGCACTTAGGTACCAGAAGAATTATAGTGTTTTATACATTATGTCATGTATAATAAGATATGATTAAAGAACACTGTAACAACTGAGCACATCCTAATTGCTAGAAAATGCATGGAACGTTTATTTTCATACATCCCCACTTTACGAAAAACACAGAATAATTGAGCAACTTTCCATCCAGTTTATTAGCTATGGTAGAGCAGTAAAAAAGGAGGCTATGTGATTTGGAGAGGTTGTCCCTGCTAAATTTATGAAAATGGGAATTTTTGTAATTGCCCTAGAAATAATGTGATAAAATATCATAATATATATGTAATGTAAGGAACACATTCTTTCTATAACATATTTGTATGCATTTTTAACATTTTTTCAATGTAATATATATATTTAGGGAAAATACTTGGGTTGCACTGAACTTTTATATTGATTGAATGGGTTAAAATCTGAAGTACTTCTCAGTTACACACAGGGGTGGGCTTCAAAATTTTTAGCAAGGAGTTTCTGAATGGGCATGGCCATGGTGGGTGTGGATTAGTCAGCCTCCTGCACCACAGCAGGAGGGTGTTTTGCCCTCCCCAGGCTCTGGCGGTTGTAAATGGATGTCATAAATGGCCTCCCTGGGCTCCAGAGGCTCTCTGGAAGCCAGAAACGGGTCCATTTTGGCCTTCCTGAACTTCTGGGAGACTTGTTGCCTCCGCGCATGCCCTGCACTGGTTATACATTTTTCCAAAACAGTATCTGGAAACTAATAGTTGCATCTAGAATAGAAGTTCTTACAATTTTTGAGGGGGTGGACAGAGCTTTCCCCATT
Organism: Laticauda laticaudata; assembly: GCA_004320025.1. Classification (NCBI taxonomy): domain Eukaryota; kingdom Metazoa; phylum Chordata; class Lepidosauria; order Squamata; family Elapidae; genus Laticauda; species Laticauda laticaudata. The sequence goes on along the minus strand of BHFT01025019.1, from coordinate 4,770 downwards.
GTCTTCAATCTCTGAATGGTTGAACATCATTGCCTTAAGGTATAATTCTTCATGCAACCGTAAAAATCCAGATGGCATCATACATCTTCTGTTCAAATACATATTAATCAATGGATGAAAATATTTCTCAGAGAGTGATGAGATTAAAATGTGTTGTAAATAAAGATGTTTATCCTCCCAAAAGTTTCTCTTTGCAAGCTTCAAGATCATATCAAATTTCCTCATTCAAAAGTACAGCAGATATTAAGAAAGAGTTTAGAACAACCATTGTAAATAACAAGCCTAGCTTTATTTTAATCCGTTGCATGGAAAAGCAGTACCAAATTAAATTAAAAACAATGTAAAGTACCCTTCAATTAAATCAAAGTTGAATCAGAGGGAATGTTGTGGGCACCTCCGTGCAGCTCAGAAAGTTTGGCCGGGTATGACTACCTGTGGAATTTGTAAGTCTTTTAAGAATAAGCCTTTTTATGAATTAGTATGGCATGATGCCTCTTGCACATGAGGAAAGGAGCTGGGATTCTTCATTCAGTTTCACAATTAATGAATCTCAGCTTGTTAAGAAAAGCCTTTATTTCTGGAGGCTTTTCATGTGAGAAAGTTACCTCCTGAGAGCTATCTTAAAGGATGGGCTACAGTTCATTGGTACAGCACATACTTTGCACATATATGCTCCGAGTTTCAATGTCTAGCTTTTCTGAATTCAGAAAACCCATGCTTGAAAATTTGGCAACCTCATGGGTATGGGGAGTACTAGGCTAAATGGACTAATGATATTCAGTGCAAGATAACATAAACAATGACAGAAAGATTGGAGCTAATATGTTCATTTCTCTCCTGTTCCATCTAGATTGGAGCAGGTTGTGGCAATAGTTGTGAGGTTATAGCTGCTTTTTCAGTCACTTGTGTGAAGAGTTCTTCTCTACCAACAATGAATAATAGGACTTCAAAAGAAACTGATTAACTATCTCCCATTGTGCAGTGTCAGAAGGGGGCTTCTTGGAAAATCTCAGGAAAAAAACTGACGAGTGAAAAGATGGAACATCTTACATAAGATGCTGGGACCAGATGGATACAGTGATTATTGACTGTTTAAGGTAACTCAAGCCTTGACTGCACTAAAATTCAGTATGGTCAGTGTGATCATATTTTTAGGGAAGTTCCACACTGACTGAATGCTTGCTCCCAACTTACTTTATACCAAACTTCTAGGTGTGAGGAATGTGCTATTAAATCTCTAGGATTTCATCAACAAGGCTGGTGTACATTATAGGCTAGGGTAAATAGAGGCTGAATTCAAGGGTGGGATTCTACCGGTTGTTACAATTCCTGGTAATTCGGAGAACTGGTAAAACAGGCCCCTGGCTGGCCCCGCCCCTTTATGCCCACTCCTTCATTCCCTGCCCACTCAGTCCTTATTGAGCATGTGAGACATCGTGCCCATGTGCGACAGTCACTGACGGCATTCTTCCCATGCCCGTCCCACTCTACTCCACTCTGCTCAGTCACTCCTTATAGCGCATATGAACTACATCCATTCCTGTCTTTTCCTGCCTGCCGCCATTGCTTGCAGCAGCACCAGCCAGTCTGCCTTCCACTGCCCTGCCTGATCTGGGTGAGTGAGGGCTCTACAAGCCCCAGTCACCACCACTGCCAGCTGCCATTGCCTGCTCAGCCTCACCAGCCTGGCTTCACCCAGCCTGCCTCTTCAGGTCTGCCTGCCTCACCTGGACTGCCTCCCCCAGCCTGACTGCCTTGCCTGGCCTGCCTGCCTTGCCCAGCCACTGTTGCAGAAGACACGGATTGGTGAGTGAAACCTCCAAGCAAGCTCGGGCCGCCTACCTGCCACCACAGCCAGCCATTGAATCCTGATGACTCCCAGACTGCCAAGCCACCCTCACAGATGCTACCCACCTTGCCTGGCCACCATCTTCCCCCCACGCACAGCCCACCCCACTGTTGCTGCCTGGCCTTCCACCACCGATTGATGAGTGAGGAGGCAAGAAGCTAGCCCTGCTGGTCGCCTACCTCCTCCTGTCCCCAATGCTGCCAGCGTCAGTTGAGTGCCAACTCCCGGGCTGCTCAGCCATCCTTGCCGCAGCAAGCTCCAAAGATTGAGAACCCCAGCATAGCTGGCCAGCCAACTTGCCTGCCTGGTTTTTGCTAAGTTTATTTTTGATTTCTTTATGTATTTTTTTATTTTTTAATCATTAAAACAAAACAGATACTAAAAAATAAATAAATACATAAATTAAAAATTTTTTTTTACTATTATTGTTACATGTTGATACTTCTGTTTGTTTCTCCTTTGCTTTTCCTATTAGGAAAAAGCAAAGAAAAACCTTAAGTGATAACATGTAATAATAACAGTAGTGTAACAAAAAGAATTTCATTTATGTATTTATGTTTTTAGTATCTGTTCTGTTTTTATGATTCATAAAAACAAAACTTATACTAAACATTATTAAACTTATTTTAAATAATTTTAAATAATTTTAGTATTGGTTTTGTTTTTATTAATCATAAAAACAGAACAGATACTAAAAACATAAATAAATATATAAATGATTATTTTTGTTACACTATTGTCATGTGATCACCAAGCCATGCCCAGCCGGTCATGTGACCACCAAGCCACACTCACCCAGTCACATCACCACCAAGCCAAACCCACAAGTTAGACCACCCCCGCAGAACCGGTTGTTATGAAATTTGATTCCCACCCCTGGCTGAATTACTGTTAAACCTAAGGAAGTACCTTCAAAGGGTTGCTATATCTTCTCATTTCATTATGTCACCCATTGACAGCGTGTGACTTGAGGAATTATAACACAGGAGACACTGTTCAAGTTTTGAAAAGTACTGAAGGCTGGGAAACTATCATTAGATATCAGGCTGAATGATAGAAGAGGATTGCCTTTATTGAATAACTCTGTAATGGCCCGCATAGTGTGCAACATTCACCACTACAGATGTTAATTATGAAGTAATCCTATTTATCTCCCAGAAGGAAAAAATGGCAAGCCGCTTCTGTATTGTTGCCAAGAAACTGCATTAGTAATCTTTTTTTACTTGATTTAGTCCCCTTCTGGTCTTTGTTCCTGAACATGGTCACTATTGGGAATTCCACCAATTTCCAGGTTTTTTTTTTTTTTAAACACTTTATTTTGCNACTATTGGGAATTCCACCAATTTCCAGGTTTTTTTTTTTTTTAAACACTTTATTTTGCAATAAAGTGCTTTTGGACAGATACAATAGGAACAAACTGTGATGGATCAAAAGCAGACAATCAGTATTGCAGAAAGCAGATTTGCCATTGAATTTTGCCAAAGATTTATCTGAATACAATGGATGATATAGGAGATAATTAAGTAGCCAGTCTTCTAAAGAAGGCTAGTTGCAAAACAAACCACATACTTATCACAAACCACATAACCTTATGAATGAACCCCAATGTTATATGTTCTTGCAAATTTTGAAGGAAGGAAGAAGGAAGAGTGTGAAACCTGATATACATGTTGATGTCTTGAAAGAATCTGGAGATCAGAATCCTTCTCCATTTTTCCAAATGTTATAATGGCATTGTTGGCTTTGAAACATTATCGTATGTTTAAAATGTGTGCAGTTAGAATGCAGGTTTTGAGAGGAAGAAAAGTGTATATTTTATGAGAAAATTCAGTTTAAAATGTATTCAAATATATGCAATTAACTTGTAATTTTCTTGCAGAGCATTTTTCTTAAAGCTAAAGATGAATCTGGAAACAGGTCAAAATTAATGAGTTTGTGAGGGTGAAGCACCACATAAACATGATACATGTTGCTATGAAATGCTGAAAAGTAACTAGGAACCTGCAAAAGATATGAATTTATCTTACAAAAAGTTTTGTTATGGACTCTTTCCTTGAGAATTATGACAACATCAAAAAATAAAAATAAAAAAGCATCAGAGGTAGCTGAAGGAAATGAATTTTTTTTCTTCATGAAATTAATTTTGGAGAAGGGACGGGAAAGATATTCAGTCCCAAGAGCTGTTTTATTTCACAGGATCACTGAAGCATGTGTTCATTTTGCTTCTGGAGACATTGGCTAGCTTAATTCTGTTTTAATTAATCTCATTATGTTATTCTTCCCTCCTTTTTGCCTGGGTTCTCCCTGGAGTCACATTCTGTAGCTGGGATTAAATATGGGAAGAAAACCAGTTAATCTACTCCAATTAAAATTATAACCTCCTGTTCTACCCAGCTTCCCCACCATAGGCATGCTCGGCAGATCTTTCTAGTCATTCTCACTTAAGAAAGCAAATAGTTCACCAACAAAATTATCATTATCAGCCAAGTGGAGAATGAGTTTTCTCACTTGTTTTCATTAGTTGTAACTTCTGAGAAAGGGACATGTTGTTCCTCTCAAACTCATGGGTTTGAAGTTAAAAATAGAAATATTAAAGAGAATCTGTCAGAAATGCACAGATAGCTGTTCCATATCCAAGAACTAAACAAGGTACAAAATCATTATCCCCATCCCCATCATCATCACCACCACCACCACCATCATCCATCATCATCTTCATCATCATCATCCCATAGAAGTTGTTCATCCTATCAAACATGAGCAAAGCTTCAATAATCCATTAAAAGCAGGGGTGGGATTCTCCCGGTTCTTCTACTTTTTTGAATGAATTTTTATTGGTTTTTAAAACAAACATAAACAAACAAAACATAAAAACATCAGGCCATCTTCCATATATTCGGGTATTATCCCACGTCATTGTA
>BHFT01025018.1:0-12347 GCA_004320025.1 Laticauda laticaudata | reverse complement strand
AACTAATGGATGGCAAGTGTTTTTCTCCATTTTACATCCTCTTTCCATCCGTTGGTGCAGTGTGACAGGGGCTTTACAAGCTGTTCTTTTGAACTCTTAGTTAGATCTTAGATTTATTTTCTGATTAACTCAATGCATTGCTGTTTTAAAATATTTCCCATTCTTTGACTCCTGACTATTGATTTACTCAAACACCTTCCTTTCACCTGTGACTTCTGGACTGAAACCTGACTTTGTAATTCTCTAATGAAATGGGTAGCATAGCACAGTAGATAGGGACATAAGGAAAAAATGGTAAAGTTCTCATTTTAATACAAAACAACTTAATTCATACTTCTCCGATGTATATTTGAATGCAGTTGGTTTCTGTTTTTTCACAGCCAGCCTCTCGATACAGTTCTCTGATTTAAAAATGTGCACAAATTTCATAATATAAAAAGTGTGAACACAAAGACATAAAATCTCTTTGATTAGAGTAAACTGCAGCGAGCAGAAAGAGCGAGGATGGGAGGGGATCACACCACAATTTCTCTCCTGTCTTTGCAAAGAGGATATACTTTTAGACTGTGGTTGTGCAAAGCACAAAAAGGGTGCTTCAGAATGTCTGTTAGCACAAGGGAAAATTTCTTTTTGGAAGTGTTAAATCATCCATGTACTTTGAAAGCTTTGGCTGAGCTGCTTCAAATGTTTTCCATGACTGTTTATTCATGCATGTGAAGGCACCAACTATGTTTGCCTTAACAATGTATCATGGCTGTGACATGCACAAGCAGTTGCAGTTGGGGACAGTCTTCAAAGCAATTGTACAGCCTTTCCCCCCCAAAAATACAGCTGCTCTCACACTTTGGAAAGGGGTGTTCAGGAGATGTGAATGTGTTTCTCAAAGCCACTTTTGGCCTTGTTTTTCAGGCTGCTTCTATCAACTATCTATGTGTTTTGCATTCAGAAATTAAAATGGGAAGCTGTAAAAATGAACAGTAAAATAGTCAGGAGTGGTCCTGGATGTGTTAGCTCAACATTACAAGCAGTAAGGCTCTTGGGCTGAGCAGATTTGGCTATTAGCTTTGCAGCACACTGCGCAACATCAGGTCAGTGGTTGTAGGACTTGGAACAGTAAAATATAGGGAGCATATCATCCTTGCTCTGTTCTGCTACAATGTGAGTCAACTTGGCTGAGAGCCATGAAATAGTTGGCACATTTAAAATGCTATAAAAATACTAATATCTGAAGCTGCTCATTATCCAAATCTACTGGGTGTCTCTCTTGTCAGCATAAATCTTTGGACAGAGCACTCCCATTTATCCAAACTTCTAATTATCTCAACTCTAGTGAAACTCTCTCAGGCTATTCCCATGAATGGGAATGAATGAAAGGGCATTTTATGGGTGCTGCCTTTGACGTCTTCAGAATATCCATTCTAAAATTAGAAGTGCACCATTCTGAGACCAAAAGCAGAAAGCAGGGAAAGGTTCAAGCAAAATTTGGGAAAGAAATGAGAAAAATCATGAAGGCTGACTTCTCAGAACTTCGAGTCAGCAGAGTCTGGAGGAAAATCCCAAATAACGTAGAAAAACTGAAAGCCACTGTCAAATGGACTTTTGAGTGGTTGTGCGAAAGGTTGTGTGTAAAATAGAGCATAAAAGGAATGGAGGATCAGCTGGAGGTAAAATATGCAGATAGAGTAGGGAGATGAATAAAATTACAGGAACTTCTCTCGCATTTCTTCTAAAGTGAAGTCAAAATTTTGGGAGATGATGGCTCTTTTTCGGCATCAAAGAATTTCGTTGTCTAAAAGTCTAGAAAGGGAAACAGGATAGATTTATATATTATTAACACAAAGCAGTTAACGGAAAACTAAAATCTGTGGAACTCTGCTTTTTTTCTTCTCCCCACAATCAATCGATACCCAAGTTTGTCCCTTTCTGACAAACCTCTTTTCTTTCTGTCACTTTTTTTATTCTTTCCATAGCTCCTCATGATTGTTTCCCCCCCCCAATTTTTTTTTTCCTCCCCCTCCATAATTTTATCTCCGTCTTTCTTACATCTTTCTCTTTTTTTCCATTTATACAGCTTCTTTCTCTTTTTCTAGTTTGGGAACTAATGGGTAAAGAACATTGCTGATATTTTTTGATTCAGGTGATATATCACTGCAGAGTTTCTCAACCTGGGCATCTTTAAGATGGGTGGACTTCAACTTAAAGAAAAGCTGGCTGGGGAATTCTGAGAGTTGAAGTCTACCCATCTTAAACTTGCCCAGGTTAGAAGACACTGCATTATGGGCAGTGGTGGGATTCAAATTTTTTTACTACTGGTTCTGTGACCGTGGCTTGGTGGGTGTGGCAGGGGAAGGATACTGTAAAATCTCCAGTCAGAGGTGGTATTTGCCGTTTCTCCAAACTATTCAAAATTTCTGCTACCGGTTCTCCAGAACTGGTCAGAATCTGCTAAATACCACCTCTGATTATGGGATACTTACTTGGGCAGCCAAGTGGCTGGTGGTTGGGGATTGCTATAATTCTCCATTTCATATCTATAGTCCAATGTCTGGAGGAGGCCAGCAGGTGTTCTGACCCGTCTTGATATGCAACCCAAGTTGTGTGGAGAAATCTGTCTTTTTTAAACTTCTTGGTATTGTTCATTCAATATTGTGAAAGGGATTTTGCTTCTGAGTTTTCTTTACAAGAAGATTTCTATCCAGAGCATGCCATTCTGGATATTCTTGATAGATTTTAATCTTACATTAGTGTCATCGTGACAATGGATGCTAAAATGGGAGGGCTTTTTTCCATTCTGGTTCTTTGAATGAAAATATAGAGACCAGGAGACTGGCAATCATCTTTGGATTGAGAGAATCCAGGAGCTTAAACTGAAACATAGTTTTCCCATGATTCCTCGTTTCATAGACCTGTACAAATCAGTGCAAACTCAACTGAAAGTTGCTGAATCAACTGAAAAACTGGAAAATAAATTATGTTCAATGTGATAATTTAAATAATGTCAGAGAATGAATCTGATTCAAACTGATATGGAAAATTGAATAAATTCAGGTTGGATGTTTGAATTGAATCAAGTCAGTTCCAATTTTTGAAATGCCATTTCTTTGTATTCATAGAAGCACCAAATTGATTCAAAGGTATCAATCCATTCATTGGAAGTGACTCTATTTCATTAAGAATGTCAATTCAGATTAGAGATTTAGTCAAATATTTACAGCCTTAATATACCAGCTAAAAATGTTTGTTTCCTAGCCAAAATATGCAAATTGTACAGAATGAGAAGTATCTATTGATTCTCAAATTGTTACTAATCCACTGATTAGTTACATAAAACCCAATAGAGCAAAATATCCACAGTTCTTTGTTTTAAAAAAATATAACAATTTATTTTTTCTCCATATCACTGACTTAAGACAAGCTATACTTTGTTTTCTATAATCAAAATACTCCACATCAGTAGATTATTAAATATATTATATGCTGCCAGCCTCAAAGCTGTATAAAAAAACCCTGTAAATCTAAAGCCCATGTCACACTGCACCAACGGATGGAAAGAGGATGTAAAATGGAGAAAAACACTTGCCATCCCGTTGGTTAAACAAGCGATGCTTCCGTTCTTGCTACTTCACTTGCGAGTCCGTTTTTTCTCCCTCTCTATCGTGCCCAGCTTCCGTCGACTGACATTTCATCCACTCAAAAAGTTTTGAGCTGCTCAAAAACTTTTGAGCACGGAAAATGTATCCAACGCGTCACGTTCTGCATCTGCTCGCATACGGGGAACATGCCGTTGCGCATCGCAGTCATCGTGCCGTCTACGCAATCCGCTACATCCGCTAGGCATCCGCATGCCCATCCGCGCAATTCAAATCCGCTTCCAGCCAGAAAGCGGACACAGGGAGGAAAGTGGAGAACCGGAGCGTGGAACAGACGCGCAGCGTTAGTAGCACGGATGGAGAAAGGATGAAGAGCGGATGCAGCTTGCAATGAAAGCATTCTTAGATGGAAAAAACTCTTCGGCAGAAGGGACCTATCTACGGTATATTAAGGATGTCTAGAGGATGCCTAGAGGATGCAAAAGGACACCATAGGGGAAAAACCTATATTGCTAATAAAAAAGGGGGAAGCAACTCACGCTGGATCTCACTTTTCAGACCAGACAGCCCCTGTTGTGCAGACCTCTGCAGCCTTCATCTGGCTCTTGCTCCTTCCAAAACAAGCATCCCAGTCACTCCACCATGGATCGTCACAAACTAACTCCTTTTGGTAGCCACCATCCTTCTGCAACAGTGCGAAGCCATCTACAGGCTCTTTCAACTCTACTACGGGAAGTCCACCACCAAGATCAACCCATCAGTGAAAGAATAAAGGCAGAATATCTTTGTCCAGGGATTTCAAGGCTTCATCTGTATCCTTACTTCTTCAGGAAATGAGGAGGATGAATCAGGCTGAGTGTAGTGTGGAAGAAAGTTCAATCAACCTTCATGGCAGCAAACTAAATTGGGGCTCATAGCAAGAGTAGAATTTCTGCTGTCCACATTCATAATAGGTAAAATTTCATCCCACATATTCTAGCAACATTGCCAATGTATTTCATGCCTCCAATGAATTGTCTGTTCATGTCTTAGTTGTCAGGAAGTATTCATTTTGGTTTCTACTCTTAGATGAACAAGTAATGTTTACCTATTAAATTCCAGGCTCTGGAATAAAGTGATAAAAAACTCCTTTTGTATTATTACTAAGAAAACTGGATGGTGATGTCCATGTTATCACCAGGAATCAAAGCTAAACTGATAGTATTTTTATTACTACTACAAAGCCTATGCTGTTTGCTGGCCTCAGGCATGAAATTATATATGATTCATTCTCTCTTTTGGTATTATCATGTGGCAAAAAAGGATTCTTCTCATGTAGAAACCAGTGGTGGGATTAAAAAAACTATTAGCAGTTCTTGCTGGGCTTGCTGGGTGTAAGCGTGGCATGGCTTGATGGGCTTGGCAGGGGAAGATTACTGCAAAATCTTCATTCCCTCCCCACCCCACTAACCTGCTTTCCAGATCCATTATCCTGTGTAGGGCAACGAAAGAAGACTCAGCCAATCAGCTGGCATTCGGGAGGCAGAGAATAGATGGGGCGGGGTCAGTTACAGGTAGTGTTTGCTGGTTCTCCGAACTACTCAAAATTTCTGCTATCAGTTCTCCAGAACCGGTCAGAACTTGCTGAATACTACCTCTGGTGCAAACCCCCTGCATCAAAACTTTATATTACTTCATCACAGGGCTATCTAGTTTAGTCTTCACAGTTCTACAGACATACTCGACCATTCAAAATGTCTCCTTCAGTTTGATAAGAAAACGTTCTGTCAATATCCTGTAATTAAGAATGTCCTTTTGTCATAGACCATATGTAAACTAAGCATAATCAGAAGAATTCTACAGGAGAATTCAATGTTACTTAGACTCCGAGGCTATAAACAATAGTACTGCAAAATTCTATATACGTACCTTAATTGTAACATCGTTTGAAATAAAAAGGTCTTATGAACAAATCTGATACACATAATTAACCAAATTTGAATAATATATGAGACAACCTACATCTAATTAATTAAGTCCTGATAAAAACTTATGGTCCTTGAGTCATCAACTAACTTCATGCATTACTATATGGCATTATGTAAGAATTATTAAATTAAAAAAATGTGTGAATCTCCTACTTCTTGCACTATTTATCTTAGCCCTTTAGTTTTTATACTAGAGTTACATATTGCATGTTATGCTCAATTAAGCCCCTGTCACACAGCACCAATGGATGGAAAGAGGATGTAAAACAGAAAGAAACACTTGCCATCCGTTGGTTAACGCTTCCCGTTTCTCATCACTGCGTTCCCATTTTCATCCTCTCTATCCGTCCAGAAGTCCGTCGACTGAACCATTTCAATCCGCTCAAAAAAGTTTTGAGCTGCACAAATATTTTTTGAGCAGAAATGTATCCAAACGCGTCCATTCTGCATCTGAAGTGCATTCATTATGGGGAACATCGTTCTACATCCATCGTCATCCGTTATGCGTCCACTATATCACTGTGGCATTCCGCCTGCACATCCGTGCAACTCAAATCCACACTCAAGCGCAGAAAACAGACACAATGGCACGAAGTGAAACAGACATGGAACGAGACACAAAGCAATCAGTAGTATACGGGAACGTAGCAAAGGATGTGAAACGGATGCAGCTCGACATACAAAGCATTAAAACAGAAAACAACGTTCACATAGCGGGAAGTATCTCGGAATATTTAGGAAATGTCTGCAGGATGCCTAGAGGATGCAAAAGCACACATAGTTGGAAATACCTATATTGCCTATAAAAAGGGGGAGCAACTCACGTGGATCTCACTTTCAGACCAGCAGCCCTTGCTGTGCCAGACCTCTTCACAGCCTCTCATCTGGCTCTTGCCTCTTCGAGAGGAAAGCATCCAGTCTATCTTTCCACCAATGGATCATCACACCCTCTGTCTTGGTAGCACACCAACCGATTACCATGCGAACAGCTGTGAAGCCATGCTAGCAGGCTCTTCTACCTTGTTCCGACGTGAACGGAAAGAGAGGTTGCCAAGAAGTGTTTCGGGTCCAAAGATGGATCGCCAAGAAGAGCAGAGGTACAGGACTGTATACAACTGATCGGTAGGAGCTGAGGAGACGAAGACCCTCATGCATTCCCCGCGAAGAAATTTCATGAGGACCCTCCAGCCATGTTTGACGAAGTTGTGGAGCGGCTGAGACCCGCAGGAGTTAACCAAGCAGAGCACCAACTTCTGGCACCCAGCCTGGACCTGGGACTCAAGTGCAACGAACTCTGCACACTACCTGGCTCATGCAAGGAACGCACAGTATGCAGTACAGCTGGAAGAGAGTGCTCACAACAACACCATCAGCAATGAGTGGATTAAGGGAAGTGAGTGCGGCCATCATCAGGAGAATAGCTCTGGAGGCAGCTTGCGCTCCTAGTGCCCTCCACTGAAGAAGGCGGAAGAAAGTGATGCATAGAGCAGGTGGTATCAGTAGTGGAAGCTTCCCCAAGGCGTTGGAAGCCATAAGTCGGGAAGACACGTCGAGCTGCAAAGCTCCAGACAAGTCGGGGTCCACTTAATGGTCAACTACCACAGGGCTTCTTCAGCATTATCCTCTTCACACCATGGTTGATGCTAGACTAAAGTCATACAATGCATCGATGCCTCATCAGGCAACGGGAGTCAGCTTCGATGCCCAGGTATACATGCCCATCACGCCTCAAGGAGGGGGCTGGACGGAAGCTCATCATGGGTTTTCCAAGATGCCAAGGAACCACCCTGCACCCAATGAAACACACAAGAATGCTGCCCCTACTTCATCGTGGGGGATGACCGCCTTTTCTCCTTCCGGAACCTGACCGATGAAGCTACACCTCCAGATGCCTCATCCGTGAAGAGAGGATCTTCCAGCTAGCAGGCTGTCCAGAGCAAGGGCGGGTGGTGGAGAAATGCCTTTAGCATTACTCTGGCCAAGACAGTTCAGGTACTTCTCAGCACCATGCAGCATCGCCCACAGACTGACTGAGGAACATCGGTGGAAGCCTTCGCTGCATCCTGCAGCAATCTTCATGTGCACCCGCTAACCCCAGGTTAGCAGAACAGGGATCGTGGAACCTCCACAAGGCAATCGGGGAATGGAGCCTGGTGAATGGAAGCAAGGGCGAAACCTGATAGCTATATGTGGATGAGAGCGTGGAGGTGGCAAGACAGGATGGTGACGATGCTTCATGGATTGCTATCCATGAGCCTAAGTCGTCATTACAAGAACACACAAGAATAAGATTCTGGGGCCATGTATGTTCATGCCCTACAGTGAACAGGAGCCATTTTACTAAAGGAGTTGTGTTTATGTTGAAATGTGTGTATCAATGATTACAATTGTTTATTGATATAAAGAGGCCAAAAAGGTGTGGCCCCTGGAGGGTGGACCACAAGATAATAGTCCCACTAATGCTTGCAACTAGGAAGGCTTATCCTATCCACTGCTATCCTTACCCATCACCCACAGGTATCCTAACCCATACCCACAGCTATTACCCCATCAATCCCAACAGGAATCCCCTGGCCCTCCATCCCCACAGCATAATTACCAACCCCACAGGTATCCGCGGCCCATACCCACGCTATTACCCATACCCAAAGGTATCCCTGTCCATCCCACAGCTATTACCCATCCCAAAGATATCCTCTAGCCCATTCCCAACAGCTATTACCCCATTCCCAAAGGTTATTCCTGCCATCCCCACAGCTATTTACCCATCCCACAGGTATCTGCCACTCCACAAGCTACTTACCGCATACCCAAGGTATCTCACTGCCCATTCCACAGCTTTATGTACCCTCCAATAGAAAATTTCCTGCCCATCCCACTGGCGCTCATTCCTTACCACATCCCACAAGTCATTGCAAAGCGTTAACATCTAGTTCTAAAAGGTTCCACCGAAGACTTTATTTAATAAACATAACATGAAGCAACGTGTGTGAAGCAAAGGATTAATCTTTATTAATAACAATGCCCTGTAAAAGCAAAAATGACCCAAGTGTTCTCCAGCAAAGCCAGATAAAGTCAACAGGTAGCCGCCACTGCACTCTTCTAGTCAACTCTGAAGGCGGCCCATTAGTCTCAGGGGTGAAGGGTCCAGTTTGCTGTGGAGGTGGCTGCTCTGGGAGTTGCTGGTCTGAGGCGCCGATTGGGTGCCTGGCCTCGAGAGAGAAGAGAAGGGACGTGTGGTGGAGGAAGCTCTCAGGAGGCTGGCTCAGTTCCTATGTATGTTGAGAGCCCCTTCCTCCAGAGGACATGGGGGGTGTCAGCCCAATACCGATGACAGATGTTCTTGAGGCCGGGCTTGGCTGTGGGGTGGAGGGAGAGGAGTGTTAGTGGGGATGTCTTGTTCTCAGCTGAGTGAGGTGAGGTGGTGGTGGCATCTACGTGGCATGGTGGCATCTGTGGCCATGAGTGGCATCGTGGCGGTGGGTGGCATCGAGTGGCGTTCTGGTGCCATCGGTGGCATCAGAAGCCATCTCAGCAGGTCGGGCACTGTGGCAATTCGAATGTACATGTTTGCCTAGGACTTGCGGAAGGGGCGCCTGTGCTGCTGGAGCTCCTGGTATGCCATAGCCCCGTGTAGGTGAGGGCCTTGGTGTGAAAGTGCCTTGGAAGGGCAGATGATTCACCTGGGTGGAGGAGCAAGGACCTGGACTGAGTGGAGTCCGAGCAGGTTCAGTCTCGGCGTGAGAGGGTTGTGAAGAAGACGCGTGATCTATCCTTGATTCACCTGGTATCTGGGATTCGGAATGTTCTATGGGGTCTGGGTTTGGACGTAGGTGGGAAAAGGGCTTGTGGTTGGGGTATGGGACAATCTGGCTGTGTAGTCCTAGAGGAGGAGATCTACAACTGCTTCTGAGATATCCCTGATCTCCAGCGCGGACAGTGTGGGCTTCTGCCTCTCCGGTTCTGGCTCTATGCCTGCTTGTCGCTATGTGGAGTGGACTGGGGTGGAATGCGGGTTGGTTCTCTGGTGGAAGTGCCCTCATCCTTGCTCCATGGCAATCAAGAGGGGTCCTTCACGCGCTCCGCCACAGGAGTGGTAACTGTTTGGGCGGGTTCTCATCATGGCACGCTCCACAGAATATCTACCTGAGACACAGGAGCTGACATTATGGCCAGAAGAGGACTGGCTCTCTGCAGGCTGGCTGAGATGCACGAGGTTTGTCAGCAGGGGCTGCTCCTCGTGTGGCGGATCTCACCCTCCAAGAAGCTGCACTTGGCCATCACGTAGGTCTCTCGGGTCCGTCAGTTGACCCGTGCCTGGTCCAGATTTCTTGAGCGTGCAGCTTCCCGTACCTCAGGGTGTGTCAAGTGCTTCCACCAGCCGAGAGAGCACCCTCCGAAGTGTAGCCCAGGCTCTCCCGCCTTTTCTCTCCAAGCAGCCTGTATTCCTTTTGGTGTCTCGATAGAGGCCTATGTCCCTTCCGCCAAAGATACTGCGTTCTCCCTCAGCCATTCCAGCACCCTCATCCTCATATTCCTCTTCGATGGGTATTGCCTCCTCTCCCATTTCTCGTTATACCGTATCGCCTCTTCCTCCCTCTGGCAGGGCCATCTGGACCTCTATCAGAGGGCTTCGGAGGTTGTAGGCGGCTTTGCTCCACCACACACACCACCAACCAGCTAGACAGCAACAACAACAGCTTAGCCAGCAAAGCAGACGCAGCAGGACAGCAGCACCAGCAGTCACCAAGGATCAGCAGCAGCGATTTAGCACCAAGCAGTCACCAGCAGGACCAGCAGGATCCAGGAGCCCAGCAGGCACAGGAGCACCAAGGAGCACCAGCAGGACCAGGAAGCTAGTGCCAAGCCAGAGTAAGCACCAGCAGAAAGCACAAGCACCAGGGCAGCGCCAGCAGAAGGCTTAGCACCAGAAGGTCCAGCCCGAGCAGCAGAAAGCCCAGCAGAAACAGATGTCAGGGACCAGGGCGGTAGGGCATGGTGGCGCACTGTTCCTTTCTTAGCGAGGGCTGCAGAGAAGATGGCAAGAGGCTTTCTTTTCTTTCCCATGGTTGGTTGGCTGGCTTGGCTGGGTGGCTGGAGCTGTGTGCCTGGCAGAGGTCTTTCCTCTGCAATGGTGACCTGCTTGCGAGCTGCTTCCTTTATATCCGCGGGCTTCGAATCGCAAAATGCATCCTTCCCCAGCATGCGAGTGAACGCTCTGCTACCGCTCGGCATCGCTAGGCTTCCGTGATTGCATCCGCATTCATCCCTCGGCATCGCTACGCTAGCTATCCTCTCTTTCCGCTGCGTGTCCGCTTCGCTGTGCTCTCACGGGAAGCCCTGCAGATGCATCCGCTTCCATCCACCATTCCATCTCTAGGCTTCCGTGGAGCCATCCGCTTCCCATCCTGGCTACGTTACCCCCCTGGTCCGTTCCTTTCAGCGTTGTTGTCCTGCTATGCCCTTATAGCAAATTCGGGGCACTTTTTGAAGAGCGATAAACAATGGATGGAACATTTTCTCCTCCGCTGTGTCCTTTTTACATACGTTTTGCATCCGTCGGGCAATGTGAGAGGCCCTTAAACTTTCTATTATAGTATTTAAGTAAGGGAACTTGAAGTGTGATAAGAATACATTGGCTTTTGTTGAAAATCACTTTATCTAGATAATGATTTTTCTGAGGATACAATCCTAACTGGGACTTTCTGGAATCCAGAGGTCCATCTAGCTATTTGGTTCAAGTGTGATTACTGGCAATCCAGAATTCAGTTATTTTAAACATGGAAATTATCCTCAAGAGTCACTTAAATTCTTAGGATTTCTTTATCTCTTGTAATCCCCCAAACTCCTTCTGATCAGAATTCCCATTTTTTAAAGTAAAATTGTTATTTAATTTTTATAACAACATTAAATTGAATAGAAAGTATGAGAAAAGAAAAAATGGGCAAGTGAATAAGTTAAAACTGGAAAAAGAAGAAGCAGAAAAGCAAAAAAAAAAAGTTTACAAAAAATCAGCTTCCAATCTTTTTGACTGCAATTATAAAAAGCATATATTTTTTATCCTCTCTCTCCAAGGTTACATCATATACTATCCATTATAAGTGCCAAATCCATAAATCACAAGCTCATTTTTTCTTTAAAAAAAAAAGAATATGAAGACCATTGAAAACTAAATCCTTCTGCAACCATTCGTTCTTTTGATTTCATCTTGAGCCTCGATGGTGCAGTGGTTGGAGTGCAGTACTGCCAACTACTTCTGCTGACTGCTGGCTGTCTGCAATTTGGCATTTCAAATCTCACCAGGCTCAAGGTTGACTCAGCCTTCCTTCCTTCTGCGGTGGGTAAAATGAGAACTCAAATTGTTGGGGGCAATATGCTGATGCTGTAAACCACTTAGAGAGGGCTGTAAAAGCACTGTAAAGAGGTATATAAGTTTAAGTGCTATTGCTATCTTATATTCCATATATTCCGAACAATCCCAATAGGTTAAACATGTTTATCTGCTGTTTCTTTCCTATAAAATGCTTCTTGTGCTGAGATCCAAAAAGACATTTTGGGCACAGGGTAATTCCCCATTAGGAGAATGAGCACATGCAGGGAGATGTATTGAGAGAAGTGTTTGAATAATACACACATAGCACACTGATACACTGTACAGTAAATGTAAGTTTTTTACTTCCAGAAACATTTAAGCAAAGTTCAAACACTGTCCAAAGTCATTCACAGGTAAATCAGTCAGTTTTTAGTCCAGGGATAATCCAATAACAAAGTCCAGTGTCAAAAACAGTTC
>BHFT01025017.1:0-46810 GCA_004320025.1 Laticauda laticaudata | reverse complement strand
CCCCCAAAATTTTGCTCGTCCGCTGTGTCCTTTTTGCATACGTTTTGCATCCATCGGCCAGTGTGACCTAGCCTTAAGGAGGGATCATTGGGTAGGGAAAACAGCATTATAGAGAAGTATGAAGTACTCAGGGAGATTCGAGTATTTCCAGAAGTACGGTCTATCTTCAGGAGGTTAAATGAGAAGACCCTTTAGGTTTAATGAAGACACATTTAGTCACCCCAGATTATTAATTAACTATTGGAGAGATGAAATGAAAACTTAAGAAGAGGGATGGAAGTTAAAATACATAGCTCTATACAGACTGAACAAAATCTCCACATTGTACACATTACTTCATTTACTTGTGTTGAATCAATCACAACCTGCACATAACGTTAGCATGATATGTATGAGCTAAAGCTTTACAATGTTTCAGTGCTTGTTTGTAATGCTGGGAAAAATTGAAGAAAGAGAAGAAGAGAACAACCAACAACAAGATGGAAGGACTTAATTGCAGCAGCAATGGGTGCACCTTTGAAAGATCTGGAGGACCAGATTGGTGACAGATTGTCCTGGAGAAACTCTATTTGTTGCTAAGAATGAAAACCAAGTTTATCACACATAATTTTTTTTCAGATTAGTCAGATGTGTGTTCTATTCAGTGTTTACATTTTCTATTTAATCCTGGGTGGTGCATTTTAAGAAGGGCATTGGAGTGTGTCCAGCAACTAAGGCAACAAAGGGCTTTGGATGTTTTGGAGAAGACCTCAGGGACCTATAATACCTGCCTTTAAAAGTCTGAATGGCAGTCATGTAGATCACATTGCCCTTCTGTCAGAAGCACTGAGATGGTTCCAGGTTGAAAGGATTAGCCAGTGATATCACCATTGCCTGGGGGACATCCAGCAGGGGGCTCCTTTCATATCCTCAGCAAGAACTGGAATGAAGGACGGGAGCTCACCCTGTTCCACAGCAGCACTGGGGTCTCAAATATGGGTTTACTAATCTCCAATCCAGGATCCTAACCACATAAGCCACCTAGTTTTCCTAATTATCTAGATGATGAGACAGCATTGTTTGAAGTTGTTTCAGAAAATAGTCCAGAAAACAGTGGATTTGTCTTCCATGCTAGTAGCTTTTGTTTGAACATCAGGAATAGTGTCCAGTTATAAAAGCCATTCAACAATGTAGCACAGGGGTGGGATTCTTCCAGTTTGCACCTATTTGCTAGAACCGGTTGTAAACATTCTAAGCAGTTCGGAGAACCAGTTGTTAGAAGAAATAACTGGCCTAATCCTGTAAGGAAGGCAGGAAGGAAACATTCTGGTGTTGCTTACAGAAACTGCCTCTCCATTAACCCTTATTACATTCTTGGCAGGACTAGACTTCCTGTCTCAGGAACGACTCTGGAGTTTTTCCCCCTCCTTTGCTGGTACTTTGCTTCTGTGGAGTGACCATTCAAAGTTACAATGGCACTGAAAAAAGTGACTTATGACAATTTTTCACACTTATGACTGTTGCAGCATCCCCACAGCCATGAAAGGCCAGGCGAGGAGATGCGTGCCTCGATATGAGTGATATTGAGTTGACCACACCCAGCCAATAACATGACCACCAAGCCACGTCCACCCAGTCACATGATCACCAAGCCACACCCACCAACTAAGCCACATCTACAGAACTGGTTGTTAAAAAATTTGAATCCCATCCTGAATGTAACAGACTACTTTGGAAGGTGGTATTTACTGGAAGTGTTAAAAAAGGGAATTATAAGGTAGTGGATTCCGAAAAAAGGGAGAGGTTTTTATTAGATAATCACCAATGGACTTTCTAATTCTTGCATTGTAAGAGTCTATGATTTTTTAAAATGATTATTTAGCAGCAGCAAACAGCAATGGTGCCAAAATGTCAATACTTATGCAATAATCTCTCTATTCAGTTTGCATGGTTACATGCTTGCATTCTTGATGTCTGACACAAATACATGATAGCATGTGTTTATATTCCCACTTGTGTGATTATCTATTTTATCATTTACCTTTTTCTGCAGTTTCAATGGTTTTATTTAGATTTTCTTGTTTATTTCAAATTCAGAACCCATTTTGTTTGTTTGTTTATCCATTCATCCATCAATCTATCCATCCACTCAACCATCCATCCCTTCATTCACCTGTTCACTCATTCAATTTGTATAGCTGCCTATTGACACTGGGTGACTAAAGATGCTTAGTCATTATGAGATGAGTACAGTTTTTTAATTATGTTTTTTTTTTAAAAATTAAACGAAGTTATCCTTTCTCATTAGAATCTTGTCAGGTAATGAAACCAGACCAAACCAGTGTAATCAAGGAGGCTATGGAAAAATGGCTTATCGGGAACACTTTTCCTGGGTTTATCCTAATTAGATCATCATTAGATCTTTAGTAACTGTTGTTTTTTCAAGGGAGCTTTTAATCTCCCACTGGGGTGCTGGAGTAAAAGTGTTCAGGATGGTTCTTCAACCAATCCTTTTGTCACACCTGAACCAAGGATTAGAACAAGAGGCACTTACAAACTTGTGATTTCAGGAAAGAACAAAAAGAAAAAAAGAAAGTACGGAAGGGAAAGAGCACATCACAGAAATTATAACCAAAAGGAGAAATTATGGCAAAGAGCTCATTCTAACACAAATTGCTTTCAAAGGGAGGCAAATAAGAGAACAGTTACTGGGCTAAGCATGACTCTTAAAATAGAAAATAAGATTCCAAAAATAGGAAGGAAACTACAATAGTATCAAAAGGAACATGTTGTTTTAAAATGGATACTGTTAATATGCTGTTCTGGAGGTGATCACAGGCAGAAAAAAAAACAAAACTAATCCCATGTTTATTATTATTTTTTCCTCATTTCCATCTGGCACTTTCTTTCACATCGCCACACAAAGCCTATTAATCTTTCAAATGTGCACCAGCTTGCTCTGAAAGAAAAAAGCTGCTGAAAAGGGTTTTTTGGGGGAGGGGGGAATTGCTGACTAATTTTAGCTCAGATTATAGGTTCGTCTCCGGAAAATCTGTTTCCTGGATCTAAAATTAGGCGATGTAAAACACTGCATAATATCTGCGATTGTAGGCAGGCTGTAAACCAGTTTTCTTAAATTGGAGTCATGCGCAAATCTGCTAAGAGGTTAGTTGCTATGAAAAAGCCATTTTTAATTATTATTGAATGAAAAAAAAAAAAAAAACCTTGTAATTGGAATTGCTGTAAATTCTCTGTTGATCTGACTTGAAATGTAAGGCAAACTAGAAAATACTAGGTTAGACTGGGAAAACATTTAAGAAGGCAATGATAAACTGTTTCCAAGCTGCTGCCAGTGGAACTACAGGATTTTGTCCATGAAGGCACCAGCGAGATTGATTTCAAACAGATTTTGCTTTAGGACTAACTTTCTCATAATGAGAATGGAATAGAAAAAGAAAGCAAATAGCTATAAACTTTTGGTACTTTTTATCACAGTAATGTGAAATCTCCAAGAAATATTTAAGTAGAGAATATATGCCAAATTTCATAGAAATCAACACAGGGTCTTTTGAAAGATGTGCTTTTAAAATCTGGTTTCGACCAGTTTGGAGAACGGGTAATGAAAATTTTGAGTAGTTCAGAGAACCAGCAAATACCACCTTTGAATGGCCCCACCCCATCTATTCTCTGCTGATTGGCTAAGTCTTCTTTTGTTGTCCTGTGCAGGAGAACAGAGCTGGAAAGTAGGTTAGTGCAGTGGGGAATGGGATTTTGTAGTAACTATCTCCTTCTCCTGCCACGCTCACCAAGCCATGCCCACCAAGCCACACCACGGCCATCAAGCCACATCCACAGAACTGGTAGTAAAATAAATTTGTATCCCACCACTGATGTGGACCTTTCTACTGAATACTGCACACCAGAACAACTAGACAAAAGAACAGTTTTTTCCCAAATGCCATCACTCTGCCAAACAAATAATTCCCTGAACATTGTTCAACTATTTACAAAGTCTGCACTACTATTACTGTTAACCTTCTCATCATTCCTTGTCACCCATCCCCTCCCACTTGTGACTGTCTGACTGTTACTTTGTTGCTTGTATTCTTATGATCTATACTGATTGTTTCCCAGTATGATTTGATTGCTTTATTGTACCCTATGACTATTATTAAATGTTGTACCTTATGATTCTTGACTCTTGACGAATGTATCTTTTCTTTTATGTACACTGAGAGCATTTGCACCAAGACAAATTCCTTGTGTGTCCAACCACACTTGGCCAATAAAGACTTCTATTCTATTCTATTCTATTCTATTCTATTCTATTCTATTCTATTCTATTCTGTTCTGTTCTGTTCTGTTCTGTTCTATTTTATTCTGTTCTGTTCTATTCTATTCTATTCTATTCTATATATTAATTAAACAAAAGTTAATTTTATATTTACCACTCAAAATATAAATAAGATATAACATTAGGGATCATAATGTTTTATCTGCAATGATAAGTTATCCTGATGTTTTTGTAGTTTTTTTTAAAAAAACATTCTTCTTTAAATCAATCCAATGTGTATATGGAGTGATTGATATATTTAATATATTATTTTGTTGAAAATGGAGCCCTGGGCACCAGATCTATTAAAGCAGGTGTCTAGCACACGAGACAGGATCAAGGTGTAGACAGTCCCAGAGACTGAGGAATACACATATTACCCATAGAGGTGGGAAGGGGGATCCATCTATCCATTACTAATATCAATTTTCTTATCAAACACATCTACCTTGAACTTTGATACAAGGATGTTCAGATACTTCTCACTGCATCATACTATCTTATCTCCATTGCAAATGTTCAGTTCTTAGTCATGAATACTGTACTGTCTGCATACAAAATGTCCCATCTAACTGACTCTAATATTGCTGCAAACAGCCTTTGTATGTTTGTCAATAAATATGTTAAAATATTTGTGGGTCTGCTTATCTTACTCTCTGTACACTGTTGAATCATTTGTCAATTATTCCATTCCTTAATGCTTTACTTTCATCGATATTGCTCTTCTCAACCAACAAAACATTCCCTAATTCAAGCTTTATTGTGCATTTTGGCTGAATCAACTTGAGAAAGATGAAATATCTTATCTATATATCCTTTGCCTGGCAAAAACTGTCTATCACTTCCCAATTCTTTCTCTTTTGTCACCTTTTTGACCCTTGCAATCTGGACTCTATCAAACTACTCATGAATATATAGCAAACTAAGTTTTTGTGTAGTTTTGTTTTTCACTCTTGCTGTCTTACCCTTTGTGTAAAACAACAATTACTATTTTTCAGCCACCATATGGAACCTTGATACCAGAGGTGGTAGTCAACAGGTTCTGACGATTTCTGGAGAACCGGTAGTGGAAATTTTGAGTAGTTTAAAGAACCAGCAAATACCACCTCTGACTGGAGATTTTATAGTATCCTTCCCCTGCCACACCCACCAAGCCACACCCACAGAACTGGTAGTAAAAAAAATCGAATCCTACCACTGCTTCATACATATATTAAACCAGTCATGTAGCAATTGCATAGGGAAATAACATTTGTATTTTAACATTTCTCTAGTTATAGCAGCTTTGCTGTTTTTCAACATTTTCATACTATTTATGAATTCCCGTACATCTTTTATTTTCATGGATGCTAACCTGTTCGTTTCAATTCCATTCTCATGCATACCATCATTCTTTTAAAAGCTTTTACACTTTTTCCATATTCCATTGCTTAGTTTCACCCCAAATAATTTCATTACATTTGTTTTTACTTTGATTCATTCTGCTGAAAACTCCTTACTTAATTTTCCTCACTACTTTCATTTTTTAAAAAAACTTCCGTCAAATTGCTCTTTCTCTGCTTATTTGAATCTTAATCATTTCTCTTGGACTACATTCTTTGCAATTATTCTTTTTTCCCCTTCAATACACATTATGAAATAATTTTCTCTCATTCTCGGGGTTCTTTTTTCCCCCAGCAATTGTTCTCTTATATGTTTTTCCCTGTCATTTGTAGCTCCTTTCATTTTGTCATTCCAATGAGCCTTTTTTAAAACTTCCCAATTCTTTAACTATACACATATCTGTGGCACCATATTATATCTGTAGATAATTCTTTTTATTGTGTTCCATTACATCCACTTTCTATTTATACTGTTCAGTATCTTATAATACTATTTCATAAAGAACTCGGACTTCATCTTCCTTCAGTCATTCTATTTTCATTCCTGTTTCACTTCTTTTCTTTTGTGTCCATTTTTTTCCTAAATTCTACTTTTTGATCTAAAAAAAAATATGGTCTGACTCATTTCTAAAATCTCTCATCACCCTTGCATGATTTACTGATTCATATAATAAAAACTCTTCTTTGTGGTAGCCCCTCAAATACTGGAATACTGCTATCATGTCATCCTTAGTCCTTTTCTCTAGACTATGTAATGACCCAGGGTGGGATACAAAACAAACACAGTCACAGAAAACAGGTGAAGCCCCTTTTATTCCTTCAGTTTGCTTCNAACACAGTCACAGAAAACAGGTGAAGCCCCTTTTATTCCTTCAGTTTGCTTCCAAGCTCTGAATATCTTTGACGGAAGACCAAAACACTCCCATGCAAACAGTTACAAGAAGAAGGAAAAAAGCAACACAAACCAGGTAAGATAAGGGCTGGAGTATGTCCACAGATAACACACACTGGGAAGGATGCCAAACTCAGAGAGGAACTATAAACTTGAGATATTTCCACACTTTGTTTCCAGGGTTCACCCATACGCAGGTCCATACTCTTATTCAGTTGTCACAGCTACAGCCCATGAAGAGGATCAAGACCCTCTCCTCCTGAGTAGACCATGTCTCTCCCTTATCCTCTCCTCCCTGTGGTACCCTAGGATGGATAAGGGATGGGTCTGGGTTATCCTCTGACTGCTCAGCTGGCTTCTGCCCTTCTCCAGCCTCCTCCACAACCTGTGGAGCTACACTTCCACTCCCTGTCAGCTGTTCCTCCTCTCCCTCAGAGTCAGGCTCCACCAGGGGCATGACAGACTAGCCATACCTAGTTCCAGCAACCATTCTTGATATGTTTTAGTCTCCAGGCTTTTAATCATCTTAGTTGCTCTTCTCTGCACTTTTTCCAAAGTCTGAGCAACTTTTTGTAATATGGTGACTGGATGCAGTATTGCCAAATCTGATCTTACTGAGGCTTTATAAAACGATACTAATACTTTGCGTGATTTTGATTTTATGCCTCAATATGTACAACCAAGGATTGTATTAGCTGCTGCACATTGTTAGTTCATGTTTAAGTGATCATCCACTAGGACTTCAAGGTCCCTTTCACAGTTACTGTTTTTGAGCCAGGTTTTACCTGATCTGTACTTGTACCTTTGATTTTTCCTGCCTAAACTAGCATAGTCAGTGTTGGTGTAAATTCACAACACTCTCAAAGTCACTAGCTTCCCATTTTTAACACATCTGTTCCCTGTTCTATTGCTATAGATTTACATTTGTTCTATTAGGTAGAACATTTGCAACATGCGTATCCAGGGAATCAAATATTATCTTGTTTAGATGTTAATCTTATTTTAAGTATACAATAGCAATGGTATCTTTAAGAATGGAAGTAAACAAATGTAGATTGCTATCACAACAACTCAATAGCTCTGTGAATTAACTCTAAGCTTAGACAATCATCATTAATTCAGATCACTGGAATAATCAAAGCAGTATAGACTAATCCATTATGCTCTGTTTCATAGCATTTGAAAGGAAGTCAACTTTAACCTTCTTTTAATAACCTGAAACCAAAACTGTAATGTTGTACAAAACCTAATCAACCAACTGTTTAATAAAGAAAACTTTAATTCATTACAATGGCCTTACATTGCATGGGAGAATTCAGCTGAGATTGATTATAATTTTGATTGCCTTCTTTTTTCATTTGAGTCCATTTCCATATTGTTAACTCACATATACTTCTACATCTAGTGGAGGCAAACAGGGTGGCATTCTAACAAGCTAGTGGTTTACAAGGAGAACATATCTCTTTCCTTTTCAATGAAGGGAAATCTGTTATAGGTAATATTTGTTATGAGATTTTATTCCCAATAGAGCATAGAGCAGTCAATTATTGATACAACTGAAAATTAAAAAGACAGCAAAACTCTACCACCCAAGGATGGTAAGACAATAGTCATCCTTCACTGTCATGCCAATTTCTCCACTCTTTGGTTCATCTTTTTTCCAGTTCTAATTTCTAATGCTCAAAATGCTCAGATAGAACTGGCCTGAAACGGTGACTCACAAACTTGAATTGAATTATGCTTCTTTGAACTTCTCATTTCAAATCTGATTTGGATGTTGGGGGGGGAAGGTGAGGGTAGGAGTTGAATTGTATAACAAGCCTTCGTTTTAGCATCTCCAGCCTTGTGGAAAACATGTAGAAGAATAAATAAAAGGGAATAGATCAGTTGTGGTGTTCAGCCAGTTCGCACTGCATCGGGCAAACCGGTAGCAAGAATTTGGTATGGGTCACCTGAAACCAGGAGTAAGTTCTGGCTCGGCCATGTCCCTGACCTGGTCACTCGCCTGATGCTCGCTCACCCTGCTCTTCCTGATGTTTTGCTTAAGGTATTTCTTTCTTTTTTCCCCTCCCAAACAATCAACTGTACATAGATCAGCTGTGTGTGGATTTCCCCTTGCTGAGGCCCAGAAAGGCAAAAAGTGGCTCCAGCCCCTCCTCCATTTTTGCTTCCTGAGCTTCAGCGGAGCCTTGGGGGAAAAAAAATACCTCCCCCCCAGACGCTTTTCTGAGGCCAGGAGAAATTCCCAAAACAGAGCTTGGAGGGGTGCTGCGCGCCCCTCCCATGGTCTGTTTTTAGATAGATAGATATAAATGCATTAGATAGATTTATTTATTTATTTTGATTTGTCAATTGCTTACAGATAATAGGTATAGTATATACATTGTTATGAATACATGAAATGCGGTACATATAAGAAAAATAAAGAAACAATAGGACAGAGACAGTAGGCACTTTGGTGCGCTTATGCACGCCCCCTTACAGATCTCTTAGGAAAGGGTGAGGTCAATAGTAGACAGTCTAAGGTTAAAGTTTTTGGAGTTTGGGGAAGAAACTACATAGTCAGGTAGAGTATTCCAGACATTGACCACTCTGTTGCTGAAGTCGTATTTCCTGCAATCAAGTTTGGTGCAGTTAACCTTGAGTTTGTATCTATTGTGTGCTCTGTATTGTTATGTTGAAGCTGTAGTAATTCATTGACAGGTAGGACATTGCAACATATCGATTTTATATACCATACTTAGATCAGACCGAAGACAGCGTAATTCAATGTTTCTAGGTCTAGAATTTCAAGCCTGGTGGCATAAGATATTCTACAACGAGTAGAGGAGTGGAGAACTCTTCTTGTGAAATATTCTGGACTTTCTTAACTAATGTCAGATAAGTAATGTGTGTTCTAACTGATGAGCTATTATTTGAGTATTTGGTCTAGCAAAGTTTTGTATGCTCTAGTTAGTAGTGTGATATTACCAGAGAAAAAGCTACGTAGGATTAGGTTAAAACTCTTAATGCCTTTTTTGGCTATGTAAATTATAGTGGGCTCTGGCACATAGATCATTGAGATGAGTACTCCAAGGTCCTTGACAGAGTTGTATCATCAACAAGATCTTTGACTATTCAGCCTGTATTTTATTTTCTGATATTTTTTTTTGCCAATATGTAAAACAGAGCATTTATTTGTTTGATTTGAAGTTGCCATTTGTTTGCCCATTCTGATACATATCAAGATCTTTTTTGAAGGGTAACAGTATTGTCTGTGGTACTGAACAGCTTTACATCATCAGTGAAGAGAACGCAGTTCCTCTTAATATGATCACAGAGGTCATTTATGTAGAATTAAAGAGAGTTGGTCCTAAACATGCCTTGGGGGACACCACTATTGACAGGTACAGAATTTGATAGGACACTCCAATATTTTGACCATATTTGTTGTCTGTTTGACAGGAATGCTTCTATCCAGTTATGCAGTGGTCCAAAGATACCATAAGATTTTAGTTTTAGGAGTGTTTTGTCTTTGTACCACTGAAATCAAAGTCTTTACAGAAGTCTATGTAGATTGCATCTATTGTTTTGCCCTGATTGAGTTTGTGTTGTCCATATGTTTTTGCAGTGTAAGAGTTGTAGATTACAGATAATATTTTCCTGAAACCAGATTGTTTATTTGGAGAGTAGGTTGTTTGTCTCTAAGTGGGAGAATAATGGATTGGTTAATAATTGATTTCCATGACTGTACAGGTGACACAGCATAAAGAGATATGGTCTGTAATTTTCAACTAGGCTGGGGTCTCCCGTTTTGAAGATGGGGATGATCATGGCTTGTGCCATAGTTAGGCGAAGAAGCTGGTCCTGAAAGATTTTTTCAAAGATTATGCTTAGTTGGTTCAGCTATGGCATGTGGGTACTTTTTTAAGAAGTAGGCACGTATTCCGTCCGGTCCAATGGATAGAAATGGTTTAGATTGCGTAGTGCTTTTTCAACATTGTATTCTATAAAATCAATGTGTATTAGATCATTATAGTTGTCTGTGGTTCAGCTAGGAAATACTGGGCATGATCCATTGCTGTTTACAAATACTGAGCCACAAGAATGTGTTCAAGAAGTTGGCTTTAATGGTGTTGTTGTTGCAGTCTTTTACCATTATGTCCTTTCGGGGGTTTGGGATGGACCTTAAGTCTTTTATGTTTGTTGTTTACAAAATTGTAAAAAGTGCGGGTGGAATTGGGCATAGGTTTTCCTCTTGTTTAATGTGATAATTGGTGCATTCAGTCTTTATCTGGTGGCATAAATTTTTGTATCGGTTTTGAAATTGGCAACGTGACCAATATGCCATACACTTTAAAAACTGCCCATGTTATTAACAATTAAGAGAGGAAAGGATTGAAGATTAAGAAAAAGAAAACAGGTCTCCAAAATGTAATCTGAATTAAAGGAACAAGGACCATCTGGATGAGGAAGAAACCTTCATTTGTGAGGAACAAACGCTATCAGAATTAAGGTCATCCTCTTTAGTATCACTAGCTTCTTTCTCTTAAGGGTACAGCAGCTGTCTAATCTATTGCAAGCAGCCTATTACCTGAACAGAAGAAATGTTTAAAAAAAAAAAGTGAAAGCATGCAACATACACACGCGTGCACACACACACACACTTGCTCGTTTAATTTGAACCTTCCCAACAGATAATAAAATACTTAGGCAAACAGTGCATGCTTGCACAAAGAGGATCCTACGTGCATTGTATTTATTTAATTACAGACCAGGCCAGCTTCTGGGAAGGAGATAAGCCTGTTGGAGGCCAGAGAGACCAAGTGCCCTGAGAAGATTGCTCGAGTCCCTCTTTGAAAAGCTTCTCCTGCAATATGAAAGCGATGTTTTCAAGGGCAAATTGATGCTGAATTTAAATCTGTTCCAGCCCATTTTATGTTGTCAGCCCTTCTATCAAGGATGTCTTGTTTGCTTATTTATTTGGAGAGAGACTTTTAATCATATCACAATAGCTGATGGAAGTAAATGAAAAAGGAAATACTTAGTTTTACATTTTTAATATTTCTCTGTTATCAGCCAGGACAGTAATAACCTTTGTTGTTCTCTTTTAACTTTAGTTCCTTCTTTCTCCCTGAAATCTATATATATAAAAGCGAAATACCTCTCATGCATCATCACAAAATCTAAATCAAAAGGCTACAAACTTGAAATTTGGCACATATGTTCCTCTTGGCTTCTAAGTGCTCACTAAGAAAGGATTTTTCAAAATGACCATCAGAGCTTTAGTATTTCGTGTATTATTATTAATACACTCTGATGCTAAGGAGTTCTACTCCGCTCCACCTTAAAAGAAATCTCTTCCAAATGCAAAACACAAGCAGAGAAGAGGAACTTCAGTTTCAGTTTTACTTTCACAACATCAAGTAGCTTTACTACAGAGCAGATGAGCTAAACTACAGCCAGGTTCCTTGCTGTTTCCTTCTTGCTCACACAGAAAATATTGTTTTACTTTCCAAACAGCCCCCAACTCTCTCACACACTGACAGGACACTAGTCAGATGAATATTGATAGATGCTGGTAGGCAGAGGCAGAATTCCACCCTCCTTATTTTCCTCCCCGAAAATTAAGCCCAACCACAAAGTTTCGTAGCGAAGCACAGGTATCGAGCTAGTTTTGTATATTTTAATCATACCAATGTGTGTAGTTTTTATTGATATTTCCACTAACATATTCTTTCTTTGGCTTTTTTTATCTCACTAATACATTTTTTTAGATATTAAAATCTATCCAAACATGTCTGACATGCTGGTTGATGCTTTAGAAATATTACTTTAAAGGTTAAAACAGGATCCAAATAAAGCCAGCAATGGCAATCCCAAAGTGTAAATGAAATGCAAAGAGATGTAGACATAAACATTATAAAATTCCCCATGTATTGAATTCAAACCCTGGTGACTTCATGGATGTATCCACAGGTTTCTTGGTGTGATGTTGTCTCCTTCCAGGATGTGAACATATAAAAAGAAAGTTATAATGACCTTTAAGTAGAGGTGGAATTCTACTGGTTCAAGCTGGTTCGGGCAAACCTTTAGCTCCGAAGATCAACTGTGAGTGAACCGGTTGTCTCCACCAATCAGCTGTTGGGCACACCTGCCTGCCCTGGCTCTAGTCTATACTTTATTTCTGGGTTTTCCAGCTGAGCTGATTCGCGTGGCACAGCGGATTGCAACAGAAGGTGAGTTGCAAATGCTGTACATGCGCTCACTGAACCAGTTGTTATACCAGTTGAATCCCACCCTTGACTTTAAGGGTCTTTTAAAGAGAAGATAGCCACAGGAAGATTGATTGAGAACATAGCCATGCTTCCATAAAAGAAGTCCATTTCATTAAAGGCTGAAGAGCTGCTGAAAATGTAGCCTCAGTGCCAGCTTATACACTTAGTCCTCAATTTATGACCACAATTGAATCAAAGGTTTTTGTTGTTAAGCAAGATATTTGTTAAGTGAGTTTTCCCCATTTTATGAATTTTCTTGACAAGTGGTTAAGTGAATCACTGCAGTTAAGTTAGTAATGTGGTTGTTAAATGAATATGGCTTCTCCATTTGCCTTTGTTTGTCAGAAGGTCACAAAAGGGGACCACATAGTTCCAGAACACTGCCAGCATCATAAATATTAGTCAGTTACCAAACATCTGAATTGTGATCACAAGAGGATATTGCAATGGTTGTAAGTGTGAAAAACGGTCATACCGGTTGCTTTTTGCAGTGCCGTTGTAACTTTGAACAGTCACTCAGTGAATTGTTGTAAGCTGAGGACTACCTGTACTGTAATTTGCTTGCAACATTTTCCTGTTCCTCTTAACATCTTAATTCCTGAGTGTGCTAGCATAATTTCATCCACAATCAGCTGATCATCCACAATCAACTACTAATGAGAGCAAAGAGGAACTGTCCCCTAATTCTGCATGAGTTTCAGTGGTTCTCAACCTGTGATCTAAAGATCTTGGGTGTTTGTGTGGGGAACCAGAATGTCATCACTGGGGGTCCATGAGGTCTTAACGAAATGTTATGATTCTTGAATTCAGCCTGTTGGCCTGTGGCCATAGTCCATGGCTACAAAAGGTATTTAAAGAGTTGAGAAAAGGTTGAGAACCACTAGATTTATTTATTAGATTTGTTTGCTGTTCATCTTTCCATTATAGACATAGACATAAACATACTTTCTGGTATGACTGTGCATATTTGCCTAGGCATATCATCATTATGTTCAAAGTTTTTTCCTCTTGAGTAAGTTTGCACAGAATTACAATGCATGTGAAAATTGCTACACTGAGCTGTGGTGTTTAAAGAGCATTTTTCTTCTGGCTGCATAACAGAAGCTATCCTAACCTACTAATGGATTTTGAAAAAGAAGGTAACTGATACAGTACAATGTAAAAATGAGTCAAAATATTTTTTGGTTCAATTTTTCATAAGAACACATCAAATGCATTTCTGTCAGATCAGTATGCAATCTGGGAAGTGTTGCTATCTTGCTGTTCCACACTTCTGAGATTTTTTTTGCAATGGAGCAAAAGTACAGAAATGCTATTATTACCAGAGGCAGAGTACATATAACAATGCATCTATTTGGGAAAACAGCACTCCAGAATGCACGTAGAACAGGGAAAGCATGTCCATTCTGAGAAAGACAAAGAGAAAGGTACACACTGAAAGTAATATATGACAGGAATATGAATCTAATTTTTTAAAAGAAATAAATTTGAAAAATTGCAAATGGAATGGCAAGGAAAAAACAACCCACATGTCCCCAATGATGGAAGACTGAGACTCAAATATCTATTTGACATGGAACATAGCATCCATCACAATCATCTATGACACCTCATAACTAGCTTGCTCTCAGTCTACTATTTATAGCAATTTTGTTGCTTTTTTGGAGGGGAAGGGTGAATTGGAAAAATGTGAGTTCTAAAAAGCGATCCTGTCTGTTGACCACCATTTTATTCCCCTCATCCCATTTGGCTTTTGGTCTTGAGAATGAGGGGTGTGGTATGTGAAAGTGTGTCTATGCATTACTGGGGTCACCTAGCCCAAAAGAGATCTTTTTCCAAAGGTGCTTTTGACACGCCATCATTTTCTTTCTGCAAATCACATAGTTTCCCATATGGAAAAAAAAAGCCAAGCAAAAATGGTGGTTTGTTTCCCCTGCCATCTAGTCATTGCACAAAAAGCATCTCCTTTAAATGACTTGACACCCTGTGTCAGTGCCGATGATGTGACAGACGAGCAAAGCCAATCCATTCTTCTCTAGTGATGCTCATATAGAATGATATTTCCATTTCTTCCAAAAAGCCATTTTCCCTATGATGAAAGACTTGGATACCTTATCAGCAAACACCTGACATATAAGCAATGGTGTGCCAATTGGATAATATACAGACAACCTTTATAGGGAGACTTTTTAAAATCACAATGATGCAATTAGCAAAAATATCAGCAGAACTGAAAACTAATTCGAGAGCAGTGGTGGCCAGAGGTGGGATTCCTCTGGTTCTGTCTACTTCTGTAGAACTGGTTGCTCTGAAAAGCAGCAGACAAAGAGCATATATCAAACTGGTTCTATGTCTGCTGCTGTTTTGGCCCACCTGCCCGCCCAGGCTCTTACCTGGCCTTTATTTCCTGCTTTTTCAACTGCAGCTGCTTTGTGCGACACAGCTGCAGTTGAAAAAGCAGGAAAAAAGGGCTTTTCCAACCGCTGCACACTTACACGCAGCACTGCTCAGCTGTCCAGGCAGCTGAGCAGGTTGTAAATTGCATTTGTGCAACTTGTGCATGCGGTAGGATCCCATCCCTGGTGGTGGCTAGCCTTTTTCGGTTCCCGTGCCAATAATTGCGTGCTCGCTTGCATGCGCTTGCATACCAGCACCCAGAAGGCAACACGTGCTGGCCTCCCCATGCCCCCTGCACATGCGTGAGTGACCTCCCCCCTCGCCATTGTGCATCTTCACATGCATGTGTGATTTCCCCCCTGAGCACACAATTCCCCCCTTGTGCGCATGATTCCCCCCTCACATGCTGCACAACTTTGCACATGCATGTGCAATTCACCATTGTGCGCAGCACATCTGCACATGCATGTGTGATCTCGTGTGCATCGCATCCCTGCACATGCACACACATCTCCCTCCGCCCCCTGTGCATGCATGCCAGATACCCAACAATCAGCTGTTGGGCGGCGGCACATGCACGCATGCACAGTGGAGCTCTTCTGGGCGACCTCTTGCATGCTGGGGGAAATGGCTCTGCGAGCCACTTCCAGCACAAGTGGCATAAGTTCACTAACATGGTCCTAGAATATAAATGAAAACAAATTCCCACAGGAAAGCTCTAGCAAACTTCGAAATTCCACCACCACTGCTGGAGACATCAGTGGTAGCTTTGCTGACCTGCTAGTTACAGGTGATCCCAGTTAAATCAGCTAACAAACTGATTTAATTTTCCTCCCTCAATGTTTCCTCTGTGGGACTGCTATTGAACATAAACCAGAAGATGAAGCTAGAATCAAGTGGAACGAAATTAAAGACACTGTTTTTTTTTCCCAAACATTGGGATAATCAGGACCTTCAAGGATCTCTCTAAGACAGGGGTGTCAAACTCAAGGTCCAGGGGATGGATCAGGCCTGCAGGGTGCTTAGATCTGGCCCATGAGATTGCCCTGGAAACAGGAAAGAGTGGCCTGCAAAAATGGAGCTCAGGAGGGCTGCACGCCGTTCTGTTTTTGCAGGCAGAGGGTTACAGGAGGCTGTCACAGGAGCCTGTTTTCTCTGCCAGAGAACTCAGGCCACCACAGGTGCCCCCGACATGAGTGATATTGAATTGGCCACGTCCACCTTGACCATGCCCCCCTGCCTCCACCTAAAGTCACAACCCTGATGCAGCCCTCAATGAAATCAAGTTTGACACCCCTGCTCTTAAGATGTTTCTACAGGTAAACCTCCTGGAACTACTGCCCTATTTTGCAACCATTTGGAGCTATGGCACTGCTGTAAAAGTACCTTTACAAGCAGTCCTCACATTTACATCCTTCACAGTGTCCCCACAGCCCTGCGTTCAAGAGTCAGGCATTTCACAAATGGGGGTGTTTATGACTATGACAGCAGTGGTGGGATTCAATGTTTTTTTTTACTACCTGTTCTGTGGGTATGGTTTGGTGGGCGTGGCAGGGGAAGGACACTGGAAAATCTCCACTTAGAGGTAGTATTTGCTGGTTCTCCGAACAACTCAAAATTTCCGCTACTGGTTCTCCAGAACTGGTCAGAACCTGCTGAATAACACCTCTGTATCACAGCATCCTGAAGTCATGTTTTCACCATTTGCATGCTTCACAGTCAAGCAGAGTCAATGGAGAAACTGGGGATAAAATCACAAGTAACAGTCACATGAGGTCTCTTGCATAATTTCCACATTGCTTAGCGATGGAGTTGCGGTCCCAATTGCAGTAATTTAACTCTATTAAGCATAATTAATTAACTCTATCCCTACTAGTGTACAAAACTGAATACAACTTCAGACCCAATGCTTAAAGTATCCACAACTTGAGATCAACTTGAAGTGTTCTGCTGAGACCCCCACCTCACCTTCCATAGTGTGATGGAATTGTTGTTACTCTGTGCTGGTGCTCCAGACAGGGAATACATTCACCAAAATTTCCTGAAGATAGTGTGCTTTGGCTCAAAGATTTCATGGAGCTGAAATTTATTGTATGGTCTCTAATGCTTTATGTTTTTTTCTGGAATGCTCTGGGACATTTTTTAAGCAGAAGGTAGTTACCGAAAATAAAATAAATCAATAATTGTCCTAAAAAATCATGTGACCGTTTTTTCTAAAAAAAAAAAAAAAAAGTTCTNTAAAAAAAAAAAAAAAGAAGTTCTCCACAGCTATTCAATTCTGCTAATACATTTTTTGCAGAGTGCATTTATGATAGCAGTTCTGTTCATCTCATGTATACTCCCACTTTGCCAATAAAAGATATACTTTCCCCAATATAATGGACAATAGACTCAATCATGATGAAGATATTATCTTTTGTACTTCCCAAGTGCAGTTCTAAGATACGTGGAGCAAATCTCAAGGATTTGGTCATGCTGGCTAATAACAGAAACAAGATACATTTCTTGTTTGGGGCCAAAACTGAGAAATCATTTCTTTTCCCTGCATGTTTTTGTTTGAAATAGCTGCAGGTATCCTGACTGTTTGTTGCCAGTTTAATGTAGTGGTGAAGTTGCTGGTTTAAAAACCAGCAGATTGTGAGTTCAAATCCCACTTTAGCCAAGAAATCCAGGTAGGTGAGGAGGAGTCAGTCACTCACTTCACAGGATTGTTATTGCGAGGAAAATAAGAGGAGGGAGTTTTAGGTACATTTGCCACCTTGAGCTACTTACTTCAGAAAGTAATAAAGGTATAATAAAAATCTGACCTAATAATTATGATACCAATATAGTTGCAATTTCAATTGTAATTCTATGTTCTATAATCTCGATCAGCATTTCTCAAACCCGGCTACTTTAAGTTGGCTGGAGAATTCTAGGAGTTGAAGTCCACAATCTTAAAGTTGCCCACATTAGAGAAATATTAATGCTATTATTTTCTCCCCAAAAATAAATGTACAGCAATGGAATACAGCTCATAGACTTTAACCATGCTGGCTGACAAAGTCTGAGTGATGAAGTACACACATATTAAAGTTGCTTCCTTTGATTAATTGGGATTTATTTAAGGAGCCTGATTCAACAGACCAGAGGTGTCAAACTTGATTTCATTGAGGGGCCGCATCAAGGCTCCGGGACTTGAGTTTGATACCCCTGCTATAGACTTGGCCTACCATGTTAATGAATCCATCCAGAGTCTAAGACAACTCGCATTGTCACGACATCATCACGTGACATATTGGGACATATTGGCCGGGGGCGGAGCCAGCACGTGACGCACGTTTGACACCTCTGGTCTAAAGCCCCTGTCAGACTGCACCAACGGATGCAAAGCATGCAAGAGGATGTTAAAACAGACAAAAAAGCTTGCCATCTGTTGGTTAACGCGATGTACTCACTGCTCCGTTTTGCTTCCTTTCTATCCGTCCAGCATCCGTCTATTGACGTTTCATCCGCTCAGAAAGTTTTGAGCTGCCCAAACTTTGCGCGGAAAATGTATCCAATTCGTCCGTTCTGCATCCGCTACGCATCCACTGCATCCATTACGCATCCGCTATATCGCTAGGCATCCGTTCCGTATCCGCACAACTCGCATCCGCTCGGACGCAGGGGAGGAAGCGGAACGGTATGCGGAATGATGGCAGAACAGATGCCAAGCAGAAACAAAGCATTTAAATGGAAAAAACGTTCGCAGAGGGGACCTATCGTCGGATATTAAGGATGTCTAGAGGATGCCTAGAGGATGCCAAAGGATGCAAAGGGACACCTATACTGCGTATAAAAAGGGGAGCAACACATCTGGATCTCACTTTCAGAACAGCAGCCCTGTGGTGCGGACCTCTGCAGCCTTCATCTGCCTCTTCCTCTTCCACAGCATCCAGTCATGTCCACCGTGGATTGTAACACCAGTCCTCTTGGCAGCCACCATCCTTCTGCAACAGTGTGAAGCCATCTACAGGCTTCTGTGAACTCTACTACGGGAAGAAAAAGGGCGGTCAAGAAGCATCTGGGCTACGAAGATGGTTCACCAGAAGAGCAGAGTACAGACTGTACAACAAGCTGATGGTGGAGCTCAGGAGCGAAGACACTCGGGCATTCCAGAACTTCTGAGGATGCCTCCAGCCATGTTTGACGAACTTGTGCAGCGCCTGACACACCAGGTTGACCAAGACAAACACCAACTCTGGCCCAGCCTGAACCTGGCACAAGGTGGCACTCACTCTGCGCCACCTGGCCTCAGGGACCACCTACAGGAGCATGCAGTACGGCTGAGGGGTCCACCAACACCATCGCATTGTGGTCAGAGAATGGGGCAGGCCATCATCGAAGAATACCTGGAGGAGCTCCTCCAGTGCCCCTCCACTGAAGAAGGAGGAAGAAAGTTTCAGAGCAGTGGTATCAGAGGTGGAACTTCCTGCACACCGTTGGGAGCCATCGATGGCAAGCACGTGGCCTGCAAAGCGCCAGCCAAGTCGGGGTCCACTTATTTCAACTACAAGGGCTTCTCAGCATCATCCTCTTCGCCCATGGTCGATGCTGACTACAAGTTCATGTACATCGATGCTTCAAGCAGCGGCTCATCTTCAGATGCGCCAGGTATACAATGCCAGTCACCTCAGGAGGAGCTGGAACGCACCTCATCGTGGGCTTCCCAGATCCAGAACCCCCTGCCCAACGACACAACAAGATGTGCCCTACTTCATCGTGGGGGATGACGCCTTCTCCCTCACAACCTACCTCATGAAGCCCTACACCTCCAGACGGCCTCACCCGTTGAAGAGAGGATCTTTCAACTACAGGCTGTCCAGGGCAAGGCAGGTGGTGGAGAACGCCTTTGGCATCCTGGCCAACAGGTTCCAGGTACTTCTCACCACCATGCAGCATCACCCACAGGACCATGAGGAGGATCATGGAAGCTTGCTGCATCCTGCACAATCTCATGCGCACCCGCTACCCAGTCTTGCAGAACAGGCTCGTGGACTCCAGCAAGGCAATGGGGACATGGAGCCTGGGAATGGAGGCAAGGCGAAACTCTGATCGACACTGAAGGGTGTGCAAGGCCCAACAGAGCCTCACGTGAAGGGAAGAAGCAGCGCAACCTCCTGAAACACTGGTGCAACTCCCCAGCTGGAGCAGTGGAGTGGCAAGACAGGATGACAGATGCTTAATGGATGCTTCTTCAGCCTGTCTTCATCATACTGATGAGATTGGGCCATGTATGTTGAGTGGCCCTACAATGAACAGGGCATTTAATAAAGAGTTGTGTTTATGTTGACATGTTGTGGATGATTGATTATATTGTTATTGATAATAAAGGGCCATAGGTGTGGCACCTGGGAGGGTGGACCATACAGTCCACTATGCTTACACTGGAGGTTTATCTATCCCACAGCTATTACCCATCCAAAGTTAGACCTGCCATCCACAGCTATCTCAACCCATCCCACAGCTATCTTAACCCATCCCACAAGCATGCAAAGGCTTAAACCATTTCTAAAAGTTTCCAGCAAGACTTTATTTAAAAAAGAAATGAAGCAAGTGTGTGAATCAAAAAATAGACTTTATTAACAACACAAGCTATAAGACAAAAATGAGTCTCTGGTACTCCTCTTGGTCGCTCAGTCTCAGGGGTGAAGGTGTGCAGGTGCTGTGGAGGTGGCTGGTGCTGGAGTCTCTTGTCATCAGCTCCTCCAGAAGCAGAAGCAGCAGAAGCCCCAGCCCCAGAAGAGCGAGCCCATGCTGCAGAAGCCCCAGGAGAACCAGAAATGAGGGCCAGGGGTGGATTGTAGCCTGTCCCTCTTGCAAGGGCTTGGCAGCAGATGGCTGAGGCTTGCTGTGCTTCCGCATGGTTGTGGGGTTGTTGGCTGGCAGGAGGCTGGCAGGAACCAAGGCTGGCAGGAAGGCTGGCAGGGAGGCAGGCACCAAGGCTGGCAGGCAGGCACCAAGGCTTGCAGGAAGGCTGGCAGGCAGGCAGGCACCAAGCTGGCAGGAAGGGCTGGTACCAAGGCTGGCAGGAAGGCAGGCACCAAGGCTGGCTGGAAGGCTGGCAGGCAGGCAGGCAACCGAAGGCTGGCAGGCAGGCAGAACCAAGGCTGAGGCACAGGCAGGCAGGCAGACTGGCTGGCAGCAAGGCTGGCAGGCAGGCAGACAGCAAGGCTGGCAGGCAGGCAGACAGCAAGGCTGGCAGGGAGGCTGCAGCAAGGGTGGCAGGCAGGCAGACAGCAAGGCTGGCAGCCAAGGCTGGCCAGCAAAGGGTTGCAGGCAGACATTGCAGGCAGGACAGTGCAAGGCAGTCGATGTGTCTGGAAGCAGGTCTTTCCTCTGAATGGCGACCTGCTTCCGAGCTGCTTCCGTTATATCCGCGGGCTGACGCAATGCTCCCCGCATGCGCAATTAACTCTCGGCATCCGTTAGGCTTTCCGCTCTGCATCCGCTAGGCTTCCACTGTGCATCCGCTTCTTCCGCTGTGCATCTGCTGTATCCGTTCCGCGTCCACTTTGCTAGAGGTCCCCTGGGAAGCCTAGCGGAGTGTGCCATCCACTCCACCCGCTTCCATCCACTGTGGGCTTCCGTTCCGCATCCGCTTTCCATCCGCCCTACATTCCTCCCGCGTCCGTGTTATCCGCTCCGGTTATGCAAATTTTTGCCCCTTTGAGAGCGGATTTAACAACGGATGGAACATTTTGCTCGTCCGTTGTGTCCATTTTGCATCCGTTGGGCAGTGTGACAGGGCCTTAAGGAGAAGCATATTTGAATGTTCCTTCATGGTAAGATGAAAATAAGACTTGCTTACATTCCATAATTTGATTACCTTCAATTAATGTATTCATTACTAAGAAGTATAAAGTTTGTATTTGGGAAAAGTGATCTTATAATACTTATTATGCCTGTAGGAAGAATTAGAAGCCCTTAATAATGATTTCACTCTCATTGCATAGCTCTGTTTCCTGCCTGTTGATTTTTTTAAAAAGGAGTTGCAAGAGTCCTTTCTTTCCCCAATTGTTTTTTTTTAACTTTTGCAATAAAAAGAAAAAGCAGCCTGTGAATACATCCTAGTGAACTCATTGGTCTATGATGATGATGATGATGATGATGATGATGATGATCATCATCATCATCATCATCATCATCATTGTTGCCATTGTTGTTGTTGTTGTTTTGATCAGGCTTCACTTGTCCCTTTTTCCATTATTTAAAAGAATAATGGACAAGTATTATAGGTTGTCCTCACTTAATGAGGGTAATTGGGACCATTGCTAAACAATGCAGCTGTAAAATGTGATGTCCTGTAATTTGTTGCTTTGTGATGGAAATTCCAGCACTTCTGGTTGCCAACTTTCCTTAAGTATGACATTACTAAGTGGTCATCATTTCCCGCCTCCTGCTAGCTTTCCCATTGTTCTTGCTTGTCAGAAGCTGACAGTGAAGATCATAAATTGTGACCATGTGATGTGAGACATGGTAATATTTTAATTGCAAGCCAGTCATCAAGTACCCAGATTATAATATGTGACTGCAGAGACATTGCAACCATCATAAGTAGGAGTTATGAGTTCAAACCAGTGGTGGGTTGTAAAATAGGTTACCACTTATTCGGTGGGCATGGCTTGGTGGGCCAAACGCATTCACCAAACACGCACTTTGCGTATGCACAGAGGCTTTCTGACTCACCTTCTGCAAGCCTGCACTCTCCCTGTAGCTTCAGCAGCTGACGCACGGCAATCTCCTGTGCCACGCAAAGCAGCTGCGCTTCAAAAGTAGACAATAAAGATCAGTATGGGTGCCCGGGCAGGCAGGTGGGCCCAACAGCAGCTCCTCAGAGAGAACTGGTTCAGTCTCTGCTGATCTTTGGCACTTCCGGTATGCCAGAACCAGGCCGAACTAGTAGAATAACATCACTGATTCAAATTGTTGCTGAATGAGTGATTGTCTAATAACTGAATAATATCTGTGATCCCTTGGAAAAGAAATTTGTTTAAAAAGTAAATAAATAGAGGGAAACAGATAACTAACCTATAATTATACTTTTATTACAATCAAATCTTTGGTGCCTAAGCTTATGTCATGAATAAGATAACTTTGTCTTTTTTTTTTTTTAACTGTGAAATTCTGTTGCCTGCTCTCAGGAGAAAGTGTATATCTACCCCAGCTTAAGAGTTCACAAGGTTGATGCTATATGGGACAAAAATGTGACTGAATCTAGATTTTCTACTTTAGATGACTTCTAGTGGTCACTGGTATTGGTATTATGAAGTCTATCCATGAATTTAACACCTTATTGTTATGGTAGTGGTTGTTGAGTTCCCTCTGTGCTGCTAAAATGATTCTAACAATAATTTTATGCTTACCTGGCATACCTGGCATCTGTTTCTTGGTCTGGTCTATGTCGTTGGGCTGACACCTTATGGTCAAGTTAGAGTAATAGAGTTGGAAGGGACCTCAGAGGTCTGCCAGTCCAACTTCCTGCTTAAGCAGGAGGCCCGATACCATTTCAGACAAATGATTGTCCAGTCTCTTTCTGAAAGCCTCCAGTGATAGAGCATCCACAATTTCTAAAGGCAGGTTTTTCTGTTGGTTGATTGCTCTCATTTTTAGGAAATTTCTCCTTAGTTCTAGGTTGTTTCTCTCCTTAGTTAGTTGCCAATCATTGTTTCTTCTCTTGGCTTTTGGTGCTTTAGAAAATAGTTTGACCCCCTCATCCAAGTAGGATCCCCTCAAATATTGGAACAATATTATCATGTCACCCCTTCTTTTCATTAGACTAGATATATACACAATCCCTGTAACCATTCTTCATATGTTCACCCTCCAACCCCGTAATCATTTTTATTGCTCTTCTCTGCACTCTTTTATATGGTGGGGACCAGAATTTCATGCATTAATCCAAGTGTGGTCTTACTAAAGCTTTGTAAAGTGGTATTGGAACTTCATGTGATCTTGATTCTATCTCATTATTAATGCAGCCTCGGATTGCATTGGCTTTTTTGGCTGCCACCACACACTGTTGGCTTATATTTAAATTGATAGTCTACCAGGACTCCAAGATCCTTCTAGCAGTTAAGACTCCAAGATCCTTCTAGCAGTTAAGACTCCAATATCCTTCTAGCATTAAGCTGTATTTCACCTAGTAGTCTATACCTATATTGTTCATATGATCTTGATTCTATCCCTCTATTAATGCAGCCTAGGTTTGCATTGGCTTTTTTGGCTGCCGCCAGACACTTTTGGCTTATATTTAATTGGGTTTTTTTGCCTAAGTGTAAAACTTTATTTTTATTTACACTGAATTTCATTTTGTTAGATAGGGCCCAGTGTGGGCCCAATTGGGACCCAATTTGAAGAATTCTGCCAAATGGCCATCCCAGATAAGTGAGTGGAATAGAAAGGACTTATGTTTTAAATCATTTGTAGCATTTTTATTTTTATATTAAGATTAGATATACATTAGTTCTTTAGCAAAACACTAGGTTCTTTGCTGGAAAATGTGAGGGCCATTTGAATCGGCCCTTGCTCACCCATACTCTCTTTCAAAAGATGGCAAGTGGAGTAAGTTTTTTTTAAAAAATATTGAAGTGAAATCCTTGATTGAAGGACACCTGAAGATTGGGGAGGGGGAAATAAATGTTCTCCAATAAGTCTATTCTTATTTTCACTCCATTCTGTCAAAATAATAATAATAATAATAATGAAACTGCATGTTTGATTACAGCCCAATCTTTTATAAAATCAAATTGTGAAGTGCAAATTGACTTGCCCTCAAATCTCAAATTGCAAACTGGAATGACAGCACACTCTCTCTTCATCTAGAAACTCTAGTTTCCATAGTGTCAAGGCTGATTTGCACCAGATTTGGTCAAAGCACCCTTTGAAGTGTAGCTATCAAGTGAAGTAGAGCCACTTTTCTTCATCACTTCACACTCTTAGGTGACAGCAATTTCCAACTGCCAGCTTCAGAAACAAAACAGCCATGTTGCTTAAGGCAAATTAGGCCTTCCTTGACTCTTGATGGAAGGGAAGAGATGCATTTCCCCAAAGTAAAGTGTCTCATTTCCTCACAGAAAAGTGCTTCATCAAATTTCCTGAGGGTGAGACCAATCAACCAATGGAATAGCTTCAGAAGTTGTGAGAAGCCATCACTAGAGGCTTTCAAAAAGACTGAGGGAAGTACATCCCAAAAGGACTGTACAAGGAAGTATATCCCAAAAGGACAGTGCCAGGAACCACTAAAACAATGCAGAAAACTTAAAACAGCCATTCCCCCTTTTTTTTAAAAAAAGTCAACCCCAAAGCAAACATAGCAGCTGAGAGGGAAGCTAAGAGCAGTTGCTCATGCTACTTGAAAGCCTGGGTGTGCTGCCAAAAGCCATTAACCCTTCCAACTCTATTATGCTATGTTAGCTATGTTCTAAATTGGGTGCTTCCCAGCAGAAACAATACAGCTGGATGGACCACACATGCATTAAATTCACAGCCTGTATGATCAAGCTGCATCATTTTCCCCTCCTGTATCTTTTATCCCAGGAAGAAACAAGAAGTAGTCAACACTGCAGCAGCTATAAAAGGTCTTGGGGAACTCCAGGGAGCATCAGCTGATCACAGAAGCATTACTTAATACTCTTTATAATGAAAATGTTTGTAATCTTGTCCTTCTTCCTGAAGGGAAGAGGTTAATCCCTAGATGGGTAATTGATGGGTTTCCCTGCCCCAATCTTGTCAGTTTCTGTTATTTATTGACTTAATTCAGAATATATCAGCTGCATTCCAGCTGGAACTGTTAAGTGGTTCTTGGCTGTCTGCTTGGAGCTATTAACTGAAGGGAGAGAGAGAGAGAACCCTCTCTTGCACTTTATTTTTAGCCAGTTCTACAAACTGTATAAGCAATTAATTAATGGTTCGGGGTGGCTAACTGGCTAGAACTGGCTGAATCCCACCTGTGGTGTTCATGCATGCAAAACCAACCCCTCTTCCACTCCCACTGCTGGTTCCTAGAGCTAGAAAAGTTGAGATTGCTGTCCTACATAGTTGATTACACCAGATCTGTGTATAAGGTTTATTTCCTCATGGCCTTTGATAATTAATAGACAAATTATTAATTGAGCAGAGCAGAAATAGAAAGAAAAGAACAGAAAGAGAAAGAGGTAGGGCTTTCCCCCACCCCACAAGGCAGAATTCATAAAGGCATTGAAGAGACTTGGCTCAAGTCTTCCTCCAGGTGGCTTCTATTTTTCCTTTCTGTAACAAAAAAAAAATAAAATAAAATCCTTACCTTTTTGAAGAATGGCAAAATAACCATACAAATGGCAGAATAACTATACAGATGCTCCAGAGATTCTGAAAGAGCTGGATTTTCCCAAAGGAATAAGGCTGGACAATTTTATTTTGTTTAAGGAGAAACTGATATTTTTTTGATCTCTTTATCTATGAGCACAAATCTCTAGAACAATGAAATGGGTTTCTCCTTCAGCTGATTCTTATTCTTATAATACATTGGTGGGATTCAATTTTTTTTACTACCAATTCTGTGGGTGTGGCTTGGTGGGTGTGGCAGGGAAAGGTTACTTCAAAATCCCCATTCCCTCCCCACTCCACTAACCTGTTTTCCAGCTCCATTCTCCTGTGCAGGGCAACCAAAGAAGACCTAGCTGATTAGCTGGGACTTGGAAGGCAGAGAATAGATGGGAGTGGGGCCAGTCAAAGGTGATATTTGCTGGTTCTCTGAACTACTCAAAATTTCCACTACTGGTTCTCCAGAACTGATCAGAACCTGCTGAATACCACCTCTGTTGTAGTAGTCTGGATTTATAACAAACAAGTGAAAGCATCTAGACACTCTTGATTCATTTCAAAAAAGGCTAAGGAGATTTAGACTGGGTTAATACTTAGGCTATCAGAAAATCCTAAGCCTATAACTTAGACTAGGAAGTTGAAGACATTGAAGTTGAAAGCTGGCAATTTAAAAAAAAATCATTTTGAAGAGTTTGCAAGGAGATGTCATCAAAGGATACGTGCAGTTACCAGGAGTTGAGTTCAACTCACAATGTCTTTACTTACT
Organism: Laticauda laticaudata; assembly: GCA_004320025.1. Classification (NCBI taxonomy): domain Eukaryota; kingdom Metazoa; phylum Chordata; class Lepidosauria; order Squamata; family Elapidae; genus Laticauda; species Laticauda laticaudata. The sequence continues at coordinate 19,479 of BHFT01025017.1, read as the reverse complement.
GCAAATGAAACAATTATTCATGGAAATTAGATATGGATCTAAGCACACAGCTACTGAACTTGTTATATGAGTCAACCTTTCTGGCTCCGCGGATTGGCAGAAGCAGCAGGAGGAGTGAGAAGGGATGGTTTCACACACGCTTGTCACTGTCACAAACACTGTTTCAAACATGGTCTCACCTCTTCCACAGCCTGGTTCCTTATAGGCCACAGTCCAGCACTGGGTTGGGGACCCCTAATATAAGTTGTTGTGTTACTCTACCATTATCCCCATTGCTTGCTTTGGCTTATTATGGTTTAGAGTAGTTTACATCCAGGAAGAGATACAATACTTGTTACGTAATAACAGGAGGGAAGGACTATTACACCTACTTTCTCTCTGGGAAATCTGACTGGTCATTGTGAATGAGAGAATTGAACAAGATCAATTTATGCTGTGATTATGTAACATAGCAAAATCACTAGCACTTAGATTTATATAACACTTCATAGTGCTTTATAGCCCCCTCTAAGCAGTTTACAAAGTCATCATATTGCCCTCAACAATCTGAGTCCTTATTTTACTGACCTCAGAATGATGGAAGGCTGAATCAACCGTGAGCCATTCAGAATTGAATTTTTGCTGTGGGCAATACTACATTCTAACCATTGCACCATCACGGCTCCACATAAATGAAATAATGTGTTTTCCTACTCATCTGAAATGATTTCATGTCAAAGGTAGAAGAACTTTGCACCTCAAAGAACTTTGCACCTGTGAGAATTTAAATCTAATTTTCTTCTTTTGTGAGGAGATATATTTCAAATATTTTACTCAATCCAATGAAAAGTAGTGGAAAACCATTGCAGATTTTTCAGTGAAACATGGGGTAGTAGTGCATTGTAATCACTATGATTGGTTATGGAAAAGAAAGAAGAAAGGGTGAACTTTTCTCACAATTTCAGGCATCTTCTCTTCCTGGCTACTATTTTCTCCACTATAATTTTATTTCTATGCTGACCTCTTATCAGATCCATTCAGTCATTCTTAAATAGGTGAGTCATATTCTTTCCTTCACATCACATCATTCTAACATATTAAATATTATATTTAAATGTGTTAAATACTGACTAATATATTAAAATTGTTAAAAGTAAAAGAAAGGAATATAAAGCTGGTTTATATGATCAAGGTCAAAATAGATACGTTTTTTCCCCAAAAAACCCTTAATGGACATTTGCTGATACAACAATTGAAATGATAGTGGTTTATGTATAAGTTTATCTATAAGAGATGGGGCATGGGATAAAGAGATAATTAATTGTAGGTAAAAACTTCACTAAAATTGTTTATCCTTGTTATGCTAAAAAATGGACAATATATATACATATATCTTTTTCCTTATTGCATTCATACTATTCTTTTTATGTTTTCTCCTTTGCACTTTTAATTCTTTCTACTTTTTTCTTCCTTCTAGTTTGTATTAGTTATTGTTATTGCAATTATAATAATCATTTTTATTTAAAAAATGAAGATATATGTTGGTATACCCAGATGAAAATACTCTCCAGAAGAATCCCCTATAATCAGTGGAAACATCATTTTGCCCGGTCCAGAGGTTCCTAAGAATTGCTGGCATTTGCTTAGCATGTTTCCATACGATAGTAGGATGCACAAAGTAAATGAAGCTATATATTATTGTCCTCTATAAAAGTGTGTCCTATTATGGAATGTAAAGGGAGAGGAGTCAGAATTAGCAGGGAAGCTTCAAAATGGAGAAATCTGACAAAAGTAGATTTTGTGCCATTTCATTGCAAATGCTGTACATTGTGGTGTTGCATGCATGGCCAAAAGGCATTATGCTTGACTTTCTTTCCTTCTTCCTTTTTGAATTCCAGTTGTCAGGTTTAGTTAGGTATCACTAGGTCTTTCCTCACCACCAAATTCCACATATCTCTGTTTATTCTTGGGCTGGAAGAAAACTATTTTGGCATGAAACATGTTGTTCCCATTGCCATATCTTCCCTGGCTCCTTTGCCTGTCTTTCAAGTCACTTCAATCATCTGTGACTCCCATCTAAGATAATAAGCAGGAAAGCCAAACAGATTTTATATCCTTACGTGTTGCCCTTGGAGGATTCAGAGGAAGAGAGAAAACATCAACACAGCTAAGGACAATTTGAGTCTCAGGCTGCCTCACACATGAGAGGGAGATGAGTTGAAGGCAGCAACACAGCAGACAAACAATGTTCCAAGGTCGTGCTTTTGTTACAGTTAGGTGCACACGGAGAAAAACCCATGACATAAATTGTCTTTGAAGAGATTTGCAATTTATCTTATAAAGCACATTATTTTAAGTGAGAATAATGGAGACAGGGAAATGGCAGGATTTCAAGAGATGACCAAGAAAAACCTGTGGAAGGAAGGAAGGAAGGAAGGAAGGAAGGAAGGAAGGAAGGAAGGAAGGAAGATTGCATACACTTATGGCAGCAGGAGGCTTCTCTTTCATATGTTTGCATCAATTTTCTAAAGAAACAACACCTTCTCCTGCAAAAGAAGGCAACTAATGTTATTTCTTCTGTAAACATTTAAATTAAGTTTTTTTCTCTAAATCTAAAGGAACCTATGCAATCTCTTCATGGTCCCTATTAGGTGGTCCCTCAACCATAAACCGAGAATCTTTTTTTTTCAGTCAAATTTTTAATTCTAAGGATATCCTGATATGACTAATTTTTCTTTTATTTCACTCAAACACAAAGACATAGACAAGTTCCTGTCTTCCTATTGGCCAATAAGTTCTCTAACACAGACACAGACACACATTATTTGTGTGTGTGTGTGTGTGTGTGTGTATGTGTGTGTGTGTTCTATCTATCTATCTATCTATCTATCTATCTATCTATCTATCTATCTATCTATCTATCTATCTATCTATCATCTAGCTATCTAGCTATCTAGCTATCTAGCTATCTCTCCAGTGTTGTGGCCAACTCCCATTTGGAAGGTTAAGAAGTTCAATCCTAGGCAGTGACAGATTTTTTTCTATCAAGGCACAAAGAGAAACTATCTGCTGTAAACTCCCTAAGGCATTAGGAAGGGCATCCGGGTAGTAAATACTCAGTTCCATCCAGTTGCTCATATGATATATTCTAATTTGATCCAATAAATTCACCAAAAAGGACATTGCACTATATCTGTTGTTTGGGTACCATAAAATATCCTGCTGAAACTTTTTTGTTTCTCCATCTGCTGTTTGACTTAAAATATTGTATATTGAGACGATCTGAGTCTGTACAGGTTATTAAAGTGCTGACCTTCTGGGCTGAATGCAATCCAACTGTGCCTAAAGAGCTATACTAGAAAAGGCCCTGGGTTCATGCCTATATTTTTCTGCTTGAAACAACTCATTATTTTTATTGGTTAATTCAAGGTTGGCTCTAAACAGAAGACAAGTGCATGTGCTTTAGGAGTCAAGGTGAATTTCTTACTGCAAACAAACACTAGACAAAGACCCCAGTGCAAAATTTAGCACTGCCTCACTGATTAGCACCTGTTGGCATATCACATTTTCACAAGGAATAGGCAGGCAAACCACGCTAAAAGAAAATCAGTATCGATTTCCTTTGCTGACTTGGCAAGGATCTGTTTTGTTTTTTTGTATGTCTCCCGATAGCTTTTCTTAACAAAGCAGCCTTTAGAACTAGACTCCATCAACAGTGCCTACTGTTGTACATTGCCTACTGTTGTACACACACACACACACATACACACACACACACATTGGTTCAGATAGCTTTGAAGTCAAAAGATCCCAATCATGGTGAGGGTAGGGGGTCCAGCATGGTCAGAATGATGCAAGCAGCACCCAATGCAATCCTCCTCTTTCTCTTTGTTTCAATAAGTCCCACCCACTTGAAAGATGTGAGACCTGGAGGGCAATACATAATGTGTTTTCATCAGTGGTGGGATTCAAATTTTTTTATTACCAGTTCTGTGGGTGAGGCTTGGTGGGCCTGGCATGGCTTGGTGGGCATGGCTTGGTGGGTGTGGCTTGGTGAGTGTGGCAGGGGAAGGATATTGCAAAACCCTACTCCCTCCCCACCCCACTAACCTGCTTTCCAGGTCCATTCTCCTGTACCAGGCAACAAAAGAAGACCCAGATGAACAGCTGGGACTAAGGAGGCAGAGAATAGATGGGGGCGGGCCTAGTCAGAAGTGATATTTGCTGGTTCTCCAAACTACTCAAAATTTCTGCTACCAGTTCTCCAGAACTGGTCAGAACCTGCTGAATACCACCTCTGGTTTTCATTGTTTTGAGCCAGTCAGTCAATAGCCAACAGTGACACACTTTAAACAAAGTTTTTATTTTGTTTTGTTTGCTGATTCTCTACAAGAAGCATTTATTTTGCTTTTGTTTGGGGGAATGTCTGCCTTTGAGTCAATGTTGACTCTTGGTGATGGCCCTGAGAAGTCCCTGCTGTTTTCTTGACAAGATTTCAGAAGTGGTTTGCCATTACATCTTTCCCTGGGCTATGAAAGAGTGACTGGCCCAAGATCATACAGCTGGCTTTTGTGTCTAAGGCAGGACTAGTCTCAGTCTCCCATTTCTAGTTTGATGGCTTAAACTCTTCACCAAATTGTCTCTTATTTACATATCTAGTTCATAATAAATTAGAGTAATGGATCTGGAATAAATTGATTTAATTCCAAAGCAATTATGTTCATGGACAAATGTGTCCAGATGCATTTGTCACTCAAGTCAAAATGCTGTCCTGTGACACATCAATCCTGGATGATTCTCTCCAGGCCTTCTGCAAACATTTAATCTGTGCTTGTTGGGCAAATTAAAAGAGGAATAGAAATTCCCCAAACCCCAAAGGTCCCATACTTTAGCTGTTGGGTTTTGTTAACATTTTGTTAACACCTTGTTGAAATCTTACTCCATTCTAATCAGCATTCAATAAGGAGATAGGTCTACATGACCGAGGCTCCTACTTTTTGGCTCAGAATTATATATGCATCTTCCCTTGTTTGAAGTATTGTCCTTGTCTCTTTAATTTCATTCATGGTTTTTGTTAATGGTTCCCACAGTTCTTCCTCTAATTTTTGCAATATTAAGTTGTCAGCCCATCTGGGCCTGGTTCCCTTCCAACTTTTTTTTTAAATTGCTCCTTTGGTTTCAAAATAGCTCTTGTTCCTATGAAAATGAACACCACCAAACAAAACTAAAATCTGGTCATAGGAAAAAAAAAATGCTGAGCATAAATGTATGGTTTAGAACAGAGGTGTCAAACTCAAGGTCCAGGGGGCAGATCTGGATGCTGGATGCGGTGTGCTTAGATCTGGCCCATGGGGCCACCCTGGAAACAGCAAAAGACCAGCCCACAGTGCCTCTGCCAAAGAAAATGAAGCTGGAAAGGGCTGTGTGATGTCCTCCCGAGCTCCGTTTTTGCTGGTAGAGGATTGCAGGAGGCCATCGCAGCTGGAAACTGAGCTCGGAAGCCTGTTTTCACTGGCAGAGTGCTCAGGCCACCACAGGTGCCCCCAACACGAGTAATGTTGAGCTTGCCATGCTCACTCCAGCCCCCCAAGGTCAAACACAACCCTGATGCAGCCCTCAATGAAATTGAGTTTGATACTTCTGGTTTAGAAGGGATATTAGTCCATAGGAAACAATTCCTTAAAGTTAGCAAAACAGAGCTTCACAGTGATTTGTGCGTTTGTTTTTTTTACTATTCATGCTCGTTTTTTTTTCCTATTGGGCAAAGCTTTTATAAATATTTACTTGCACTGTTGGAACTTATGGGCCAAGTTGGGTAGAAATTTCTTGTTTACTATATACAGAGTATTTATTGCCAAGGCCTGGCAAATGATAAAATTGTTAATGGATAGAGTAGTACACAGGGGTGGGATTCAAATTTTTTAACAACTGGTTCTGTGGGCGTGGCTTAGTTGGTGGGTGTGACTTCATGTTATTGGTTTGGGTATGGCCAAACTCAATATCACTCACATTCAAGGCACACATCTCCTCACCTGGCCTCTCATGACTGTGGGGATGCGGCAACATGTCGTAAGGTGTGATAAAAATTGTCGTAAGTCACTTTTTTCAGTGCCCATTGTAACTTTGATATGGTTCACTCCACAACAGCAAAGTACCACCAAAGGAGAGGGAGAAAAACTCCAGAAAAGTTCCAGAGACAGGAATGTCTAGTCTTGCAAGAATGCATAATGGGAGGGACAGTTTCTGCAAGCAACACCAGAATGTTCCTTCCTGTCTTCCTTACGGATTAGGCCAGTAATTTCCTCTAACAACCGGTTCTCCGAACTGCTTAGAATGTTTACAACCGGTTCAAGTGAATAGGTGTGAACAGGTAGAATCCCACCCCCTGGTAGTACACTGTATACTCTTATTTTAAAAATATTTTAAAATCTAAATTTCTACAACATACAACAAATCTACCATCTATCTATCTATCTATCTATCTATCTATCTATCTATCTATCTATCTATCTATCTATCTGTCACAAATAAATGTACATGCTACAATAATAATCTTCAAAATATCTAAACAGAAATTTAATGATTCTGAGGGTCATTTTGACATTAGCTTGTTTGCTGAGCAATTTTTCAGAGTCACTAAATGTGTGGTCTCTAAACTGTTACAGAAAACAATAAGGTAATTGAAGTAATTTTTATAAAGAAAGGTGGGTTTTTTTCTTATTTACAGAGTCTTAAGTAAGTTTCCTTACACAGGAAGATCTAGAGCACTTATGGTGAACCTTTTTGTTGTGGTGTGCCAAAAGTGCACATGCGCACAATAGTGTATGTGCATGTGTGCTGGTACCCATAATGCAATGCGCACATCCCCCTTACCTGCACTGTGTGCTCCTTCTAGCTGATTTTTGGCCCATTTGAAGCTGTTTTTGCCCTCCTGGAAGCTGGAAAGCCTCCGCAGCCTCAGGAGGCCAAAAAAATGAACCCATTTTGGCACTTCTGGTATTTCCAGAAGGCCCATTTTTCGGCCTCCCGAGGCTACAGAGGCTTTTCTTGAGCCTTTGTGAGGGTAAAAATGGCCTCAAACGGGCTGAAAATCATCTGGGAGGCATGTGCATGAGCAGTGCAGGTAAATTTGGCTGGGGCTCACGTGCCCACACAAATGGTCCTGTGTGCCACCTGTGGCACGTGTGACATAAGTTTGCCATCAGGGATCTAGAGTGTATCCTAATTGACCAAAGGGTTGAATTTAGAAGACCTTCAAGGTCCCTTCCAACTCATCCTATTAATAAATGGTCTGACTGAATCTCATTTGGTCTACAATTGAAAAGATATACACTTGTATGCATCAACTAATTACTCAGTTTTGAGTCATTAATTAAAAAATTCAATTCCAATATCTATTTAACTGAATCTGGTCAGATATATTCTTGCAGAAAGTTCCCATTTTTGCTTGAATATTTCATCCCATTTTGATAAGAAGGATTTTTTTAATTTTTTTTTTTAAATTACATATAGGCTTCCTGGACTTCTCAAGGTAACCAATTAGGAGAGAGGAATCCTTGTTAATGATTTGCAACCAACTCAGATCAGCAAGGCGAATCTAGGCCTTTATTGACTGATTAAAAATAAATATACAGTGATCAAATCCAGAAGTGACACAAAAACAATATAATAAATGTAAATAATGTATCATATGTCAGATCATATTATAATATAATACTGTACAGCATACCATAAAAGATAACATAATAGATTGTGGAGATTATCAGTCATTCAGGTCATGGCTGTCCCAAAGGTACTTTTCCAAGAGGCAATTGGACTTTCTGGTTTTTCTTTGAAGACATTTCGCTTCTCATCCAAGAAGCTTCTTTAGATTCCTGGATGAGTTGAAGAAGCTTCTTGGATAAAAAGCAAAACGTCTTCAAAGAAAAACAAGAAATTCCAGTTTCCTCTTGAAAAAGCACCTTTGGGATAATATAATAATGCTATTCACTTGTTCAAATATTCTTAAAAAAAAAACAACTATATCCAAATTAAATTATAAACTTCAAATTCTAACCCTCTTCCATTATTAAGTCTTTAAGGAGAGCCTGTTGTATCTGACATTTACTCATGTAACAATTACTACAATTACTCTTTTAAAATTATTCAAACATCTATACGTTTCCTGTTCTCAAAGTAGGACAATACAGCTATAAAATATTGATAAAGTCTACCATTAACACTCACATATTAATCAAAATATGTATTCACTGGCAGACCTGAATGCTCCCGTAAAGAAGTCTATTCCTACTATTTTACAAAGGGATATTTTTAATGTCAAGGGAAAAGGTACGAGGCAGATTGAGGATTTCAGCTGCTGAATTGTCAATTAAAAAACAAAACAAAGCCAGACTTTTCTCAAGTGGGTACTGTGAGAGCAGGTAGATTCTACTTGATTGTCCTAAAAGTAATCACAACCCATAAATATTAGGAGTCCTATTTCATTACACAAGAAGTTTCTATTATATGTATTTATTCATTAAGGTTAAGTATAGCTTTGCATTAAAAGAAAAGAAAATTGAAGGGATTTACTAAAAAAAATATGGTTATACTGGATACTGGGTAATATGGCAAAGGTTCCTTTGGTTTTAAATGATATGGATATACTCCAATCTCATTAACATTGCTGATTAGTGTTGTGGGTTCCTTTGAAATTCTGCCTTATTTGCAAACCAAGCTGAAACTTGAAATCAAATCTTCTGCAGAATGTTTTCAGCAAAAAGAAGTATAAAAGAAAAACATCAAGTCACTTGAGCACATAGATAGTGTTCCAGTATCTAAGGAGCTGCCACAAGGAAGAGATTCTCCAAAGTGCCTGAAAATGGATGGAAACTAATCATGGAGTGAAGAACCTAGAACTAAGGAGAAATTCTCTGACAGTAAGAACAATTAACCAGTGGAACTGCTTGACTCCAGAAGTTGTGGGTGCTGTAGTACTGAAAGTTTTTAAGAAGAGATTGGACAACCATTTGTCTGAAATGGCATAGGGATTCCTGCCTGCGAAGGGGGTTGGACAAGAAGACCTCCAAGGTCCCGTTCAACTCTGTTGTTGTTGTTATTAAATAAAAATATTTATAATTTTAATAATATTTATTTATAAATATTTATAAGTGATAATATAGAGGATAAATGACTCAATTTCAATAGTTAAAACAGTGGAGAAAAGAAAAAAGCATCAAGGTTGAGAATTTATTTTCATGTTTCTCAAAACTCTAACTTTCAAATATTCAGCAGGCATGGCAACACTCATTTTTTTAACATGACAGAGATTTGTGGTCTTGACTTAAATGAGTGAATTTTAATATAATAATGGCAAACCTATAACATGCGTGTCAAAGGTGACACCTCAGGTCATTCGGGATGACACACCAGGATTCACCAAAACCTGACAACACCTATTCTAGAAAGCACCACCCATTCTCCTGCAAGTTTTGGAGGAATAGAGCTGCAAAGCCCTTGTAACATCCTCTGAAAACCATACAAGAATGGGGTGCATTTTTGCATGGTTTTCAGAGGCTGCAGAGGCTGTGTGAGAGCCTTTTGTGAAGTTACTTCAAGATCAAAGGCCTTGTGCAACCCTGAGCAGCTTTGCATAGGTCACAGGGGCCTGTCAATAGAAAAAGAACACCACCTGAAGATTAAATAATGCAGAATAGATACTGGGAGTGCTGGGCCATGGAGGCAGTCACACTGTTCCCTGAGGCTCACATACTTGAAGGAATGGTATGTGGTGGCCTTTTTGAGTGGCAGAGATACTATAGATGGCATGGAGATAGACAATTTCTTCTCTTTTGTTCATGCCAACGAAGTCAAGTTAGGCATTTTCCAATTTTTTTGACATGCTGAGCCAGGTTTGCCATCACTGGTCTAGTACTTAGAACTTTAGTTCTAAGAATATACCATAACAGTAGATCAGGGGTGTTAAACTGGATTTCTGGGGGGACCGGATCAGCATTGTAGTTGTCTTCTGTAGTTGTCTTCTCGGGCAAGAGGGGAGGAGATGGGATGTTTTGGCTGGCAGGGTGCTGCAAGAGGACGTTCAGGCTGAAAACATTTTCACTAGCAGAGCCACTGTGCGTCAGTCCTTTGCTATTTCCAGGCTGGCCCCGTTGCCAGATCTAAGCCTTGAGTTTGACACCCTGGAGTAGACTGTCTCCACAGAGTGTATTTTGACATCTGAATAATGTGAACTAATTGTAGCAGAAAGCAAAATAACGCAAAATAATTTGAGGGGCTGCCAGAGAGGAAGGAGTCAAGCTATTTTCTAAAGCACTAGACAAGGAATAATGGATGGAAACTGAACAAGGAGAGATTTAACCTAGAAATAAGAAGAAACTTTCTGACAGTGAGAACAATCAACCAGAGGAACAGTTTACCCTCGGAAGTCGTGGGAGAACCATCACTTGAGGCTTTCAAGAAAACATTGGATTGCCATTTGTCAGAAATGGTGTCGGGTCTCCCTATTGGGCGGGGGATTGGACTGGATGACCTATAAGGTCTCTTCCAACTCTGATTAACTATTATCTGTTATGCTTCAGGTTTAGTATGCCAAAATCTCATCTATATTTCGACTTATATTGTACAATTTTCCGATACAATTTTCCTCATCTGTGTATTTGTGTGTGAATGTGTGTGTATGTGTGTATTCTCAAACATACAGATACACTTTCCACTTTTAAAATCAAGGGCATACAGCAAATAGAATCAGAAATATTTCCATCAGGAATGAAATGTTATGAAGAATTGCTTTAATTGAAGCTATTCTGCCAAGCAGCACTGATGTTGCCATGAATTAAGTCCCACTTTAATAAGTCACAAAAATGTCGTGGTTTTTAAATTAGTGCAATTTTTTAAATAATAATTACGCTGAAATACCTGGTGTTCATTTGGATAAATATAAAGTCTGATTGATTTTACTTTTTAAAAAAATTTAAACATACTGTTGCACCTGTATCTTGGATTGGAATACACATTTCCTTATCTTAGCCAGAAAACACATTCCACATCCAGCATAGCTGTTGCTTGTATCTGCAATGAGAGTCCATCCTTCGAGGTAATCCAGACATAACCTCTCCTTTGTTTCAAATCCTGCAAAACCTAAAGCCCATGTCACACTGCACCAACGGATGGAAAGAGGATGTAAAACAGAGAAAAACGCTTGCCATCCGTTGGTTAATGCGATGCATCCGTTCTTTACTCACTGCGTGCGTGATTCATACTTTCTATCCATCCAGCATATGTCTACTGAAATTTCATCCGCTAAAAAAGTTTTGAGCTGCATCCGTCGGCTGATGTGACCTAGCCTTAAAGAGCTAATAATGTAGCTGCTAGTTAATAGCATCCCATTTTTCTTTTATATCCAATCACAAATTCCCCTTTCTGTCTTGATTCAGGAAGATAGGAATAAATCCTACAAAAGGCTCTAGCTTTCTAACGTCAAAGATTTCAAAGGATCCAAGTTTAACAAATGCTAGGATTCCCCCCCCCAAAAAATTTGTTCTTAAGGTAGATATGTGCCTTGTTTTCTGTGTTGTTTAATATTCTGTTTTTCCCATGATTTCTACTTATGAGAACAAAGTGTTCCCGCTTAAATGTACTTGAAAAATATCATTCTTTTGTTGAATCACCTCAGATAAGTAGCTCTTTCAGAACATTAAAAGTAGCTCAGTTAGAACATTAATCAAATGCATGTATACTGCATCCTTACTTTCTGTGTCCTTAAAACCAGCCATTTGGGGGGGGTGTGAGATGTTGGGAAGAACAGCTAATAGGACAACCTAAAAAAAATTGGGCATAACATATTCCATCTCTCCACTGGCAAATTCCAAATATTCTTATACTGGTATTGAAACCGAAGAGCATTCTCCACTGCAACTAAGGGTAGCAGCATAGCTTATAATAGTGCAAATCATGATGGCAGAGTGGTTACAATGTAGTATTGAAGGCTAACTCTGCTCACTGCCAGGAGTTCAATCCTGACTGGCTTAAGGTTGTTTCAGCCTTCCTTCCTTTTGAGATCAGTAAAATGAGGGCCCAGATTGTTGGGGGTCAATATACTGACTCTGTAAAGTGTTTAGAGAATGGATGTCAAACTCAAGGTCTGTGGGCCGAATGTGGCCTGCTAGGTGCTTAAATCTGGCCCAGAAATATCAAAGGAGGCTGGAGAGACCAAAAACAGGCCATGCGGAGGCCCTGATGTGTGGATCTAATCTAATCTAATCTGGATTAAAAACCAGCAACATCCTATGTTAATAATACAATTTAATGCCAGATTTTACATACTATAGGTCCATTTCATCTACAATCAACAATCTATAGCTGACAGCCATTTTTATTTACTATCCTGGAAATTTACCTCTGCTGTTAGATCTTGTATTATCATGTTATTTATGCTATTGTATTTTGATTATTAGTTGAATAATAAAAATACAATAGTATAAGCAGCTTTTCTGCCTAGAAAAGCAATTTACTATTAAACAATGGGATATAAATTTAGAAATAAAAAAGTTTAGTTGAGTATGAAAAATAAGTGATAGATGTTTGCCAGTAATATCTGGTAGAAGAGATAGGAAAATGGTTATCATAAAAACTGGAAAGGAAGAAGGGGAAAATGCATCTTGAGCCTGGGTCAAACAGCCAACATGGCCACCCCCACCCACCTGCCCATCCCATAATCACACCTGGCTGTCTGAGGTCAAACACAACACTGATGTGGCCCTCAATGAAATCAAGTTTGACACCCCTGGCTTAGAGAGTGCTGCAAAGCACTAAGAAGCAGTATATGAGTCTAAGTGCTATTGTTATCATTCTATCTATGCAATTTAGGGCTGGTCCTGAATATAAATGTTCAGACTGGACCTAGAATTAGTGATGCTGCTAGTAGTTTACTTCCAGCTTGTTCTTAACAGCAAAATAATACATAATAGTATTGTAACATATTTTATTTATTTATTAAACAAATTTATATGGCTGCTCAACTCACAAACAGTGCCTGGTTTACATTAAAAAACCACAGCATAAAAAAGTACTCTCTCTCTCTCTCTCTCTCTCTCTCTCTCTCTCTCTCTCTCTCTCTCTCTCTCTCCCACACACACACACACACACACACACACACACACACACACAGAAGCAACAACACTTTCAAACTCATCACTTGACCTACTCCAGTTCCAGCTCCGTTCAGGATTCCCAAGTCCCTTGACAAAACTCTACCACCTTTTAGAAGAGTAAGTAAGTCAGCCAATTGTACTTTTGGGGGAAGGATATTCCATTAGAAAGGGGACACCACCAGAAAGGCCCATTTCACCAGATGAACATCACTAATAGATGGGACCTACAACATACCCTCCTGTTAGGCTGTATAGATATCGTAAAAGCAGTCCCCATTTGTTAGAAGATATGTAAGCAGAGGTGGTATTCAGCAGGTTCTGACCAGTTCTGGAGAACCAGTAGCAGAAATTTTGAGTAGTTCAGAGAACCAGCAACTACCACCTCTGACTGGCCCTGCCCCCATCAATAACAGCATTTTCTTCATGTGAACGAGAAAATCTGAAGGTGGATTGTCTGTTTTAAATTGTTTAATATGATAATGTTCCCATACAAATTTGCTTTGTTTTGAAATTTGGATTGGCATTCCAAATCATAATTATTTAACAGTAATTATTTAGTGGTTTCAGATTTAAAGCCCCTGTCACACAGCACCAACGGATGGAAAGAGAATGTAAAATGGAGAGAAACACTTGCCATCCGTTGGTTAACGTGATGCTCCGTTTGTACTCACTGCGTCCGTTTTTCATCCTCTCTATCCCGTCGCAGCATCCGTCGACTGACAATTTCATCCGCATCAATTAAGGTTTTGAGCTGCACAAAAAACTTTTTGAGGGCAGGAAAATGTATCAACATGTCCCTTTCTGCATGCTAAAACGCATACGGGAACATCCGTTCTAACATCTTGTCGTCATCACATTCGCACATCCGCTATATCCGCTAGGCATCCACTGGGCATCCACCTGGGCCATCCGCTGTGCTCCACAAAACTTGCATCACTCCAGCGAAAACGGACACGGAGGAAGCGAAACGGAAACGGGGAAATGGACACAAACTTAGTAGCACGGACGGAGAAAGGATGAAAGCAAGATGCCAGGCTCGCAACAAAGCATTAAAATGGAAAAAACATTCGCAGAGGCGGGAGTATTCTCAGATCTTGAGGATGTTCTGCAGGATGCCTTAGAGGATGCAAAAGGACACCAAGCGGAAAACCATATATTTCCTAATAAAAAGGGGGAGGAACTCACCTGGATCTCACTTTCAGTTCAGCAGCCCTGCAGTGCACGACCCTCTTTCAGCTTGCTTTTGCTCTTCAGAGCACAGTTCTCTCCACCATGGATCATGCAACATCACACCGCAATACATTCTCTTTTTGTAGCCAACATCATTCTAGCAACAGTGCGATAGTCCAGCTACAGGCCCTCTTTCATTCACCTGTTCTACGGAACGAAAAGGAGGTGGCCAAGAAGTGTCCTGGGTTCCGAAGATGGATTCCCCAGAAGAGCAGAGTACGGACTGAATGACAAGCTGATGATGGGAGCTGAGAAACGAAGACGGCCTCGTGCATCCAGAATTTCATGAGAATGCCTCCAGCCATGTTTGACGAAGTTGTGAGTGTCCGAGACGCGTCAGGTTGACAAGCAGAGGCACCAACTTCCGGCCCACAGCCTGGACCCTTGGCTCAAGTGGCACTGACTCTGCGCACCTGGCCCCAGGGACCACATAACAGAAGCATGCCCAGTACAGCTGGAGGGTGCACACAACACCATCAGCAATTGTGGTCAGAGAACTGGTGCATGGCCATCATCGAAGAAATTACCTGGAGGAGCTCCTCCAGTGCTCACTGAAGAAGGCTGGAAGAAAGTTGCAGAACAGTGTTGTCAGAAGTGAAACTTCCCCACACCGTTGGAGCCATAGATGGGAAAGCACGTGGCCTGCAAAGTGCCAGCCCAAGTCGGGGTCCACTAATTTCAACTAACAAGGGCTTTCTTCAGCATCATCCTCTTCACACATGGTCAATGCTCACTACAAGTTCATGTACATTCGACATGCTTTCAGGCAACGGCGTCAGCTTCAGAGGCCCAGGGTTCAACACCAGTCACCTCAAGGAGGGCTGCAATGCAACCTCATCATGGGCTTTCCGAGATCCAGAACCCGCCTGCCCAACGACACACAAGATTGCCCTACTTCATCCTGGGGGATGACACCTTCTCCCTAGAACCTACCTCATGAAGCCATACACTTCCAAGATTCTCACCCGTGAAAGACAGGATCTTCAACTAAGGCTGTTCCAGGGCTAAGGGCGGGTGGTGGAGACGCCTTTTGGGGCAATCCTGGCCAGGTTCCAGGTACTTCTCACCACCATGCATGCATCGCGCCAGAGACCGTGAGCGAAGGATCGTGGAAGCTTGCTGCATCCTGCACAATCTCATGCGCACCCACTACCCAGTGTTGCAAGAACAGGCTCGTGGCCCTCAAACAAGGCAAAGGGGACATGGGAGCCCTGGGGAATGGAGGACAAGGGCTGAAACGAATAGACAACTGTGGATGTGCAAGGCCCCAACAAGAGCTTTCACATGAAGGGAAGTAACAAGCGCAACCTCCTGAAAACACTGGGCAAACTCCCGCACTGGAGCATGGAGTGGCAAGACAGGATGACAAGATGCTTAATGGAGTGCTTTCTCAGCCTGTCTCATCATAACTGATAGATTGGGCATGTATGTTGAGTGGCCCTACAATGAACAGGACCTTTTAATAAAGAGTTGTGTTTATGATTGAAATGTGTGGATCAATAAAGGGGCAAAGGTGTGGGTACCTGGGAGGGTGACCATACAGTCCCATTATGCTGTGCACTGGGAGGTTTAGTCTATCCCAGATTATTACCGCATCCACAGGTATCCTAACCATCCACATGCTTATTACCGCATCCACAGGTATCCTAACCCATCCCACAGCTATTACCCATACCCAAGGTATCCCTGCCCATCGAAGCTATTACGCCATCCAAAGGTTTCCTGCCATCCCAACTTGCTATCCTTACCCATCCACAAGCATGCAAAGGGATTAAACCATTTTCTAAAAGTTTCCAACTCAAGACTTTAATTGACAAAAATAAATGAAGCAAGTGTGTGAAGCAAAGATATCTTTATTAAAAGCAAGGCTGTAAAAGAAAAATGACGCCAAGTGTCCAAGCAAAAGATAAAGTTCAACAAGAGCCTCGCTCAGCTCTGGCACTCCTCTTTAGTTCACTCTGAGCGTGCAGTCCAGGGGTGAAGGGTTCCATGTGCTGTGGAGGTGGCTGCTGCTTGGAGTGCCTGGTCTGAGGCATCATTGGGGTGCCTGGCCCGAAGGACAACAGGGGATGGTGTGTGGAGAAACTCTCAAGAGTGGCTCAGACCTGTGAATGTTGAAGAGCCCCTTCCTCCAGGACATGGGGTGTCAGCCCCATACGATGACAGATGTTCTGAGGCTGGCCTTGGTTGGGGGTGGAGGAAGGGAGCAGTGTAGTGGGGATGTCTGGTTTTGCAGCTCAGTGAGGTGAGGCATGGGTGGGCATCTGTGGCATGGGCAGCATCGATGGGCATTGGTGGCATTCAGGTGACTTGTGTTGGGTTCAGAGGGATCCAGCTGCAAACGAGGAAACCAATTATTCAAATAAATCAGAGGTGGGAACTATGGCCTTTTATGACTTGTGGATTTCAACTCTAGAATTCCTAAGCCAGCCTGTTAGGAATCTGTCCACCAATTAGTTGGGTTGGGCAATATGTAAACCCACAATGTATGTTTGTAGCTTTAAGACAAAAGTTACTGTATTGATTTGTACTATGTTCCGAAATGGTGATTGTATTGCAAATTACCATAAGAGGGAGCTAGAGATTCATAGTTGCTCTCTCTGACATTGCTGTCTCCTCTGACTTCTGTTGCTTTCTAAAGGCCCATGTCACACTGCACAACGGATGCAAAGAGGATGGAAAAACGGACAAAAAAGCTTTAGCCATCCGTTTTGGTTAACTGCGATGTACTCACTGCCTCCGTTTTGCTTCCTCCTATCTGTCCAGCATCCGTCTATTGACGTTCATCTGCTCAGAAAGTTTGGGCTGCCCAAAACTTTTGCGCGGAAATGTATCAATTCGTCCGTCTCTGTGCATCCGCCACGCAATCCGCTCCGCATCGTTCTGGCATCCGTTACGCATCCGCTATATCCGCGAAGGGCATCCACTGCGCATCCGAGCACTCGCATCGCTCAGACGCCAGGAGGAAGGCGGACGGACCGCAGAACAGATGCAGAAAACGGATGCAGCATAGGAAACTAAGTGTTTACAAACGGAAAAAACATTTGCAGGGGACTATCTCGGATATTAAGGATGTCTCCAGGATGCCTAGAGGATGCCTAGAGGATGCTAGAGATGCAAAGGGACACCTAATACTGGCTCACTAAAAGGTGGAGGCAACTCGTCTGCATCCACTTTCAGAACGCAGCAGCCCGGCTGTGCAGACCTCTGCAGCCTTCATTCTGACTCTTCTCTCCACAGCAATCCAGTCATGTCAACCATGGATCATAACACAGTCCCTTTTGGCAGCCACCATCGTTCTGCACAGTGGCGAAGCCATCGACAGGCTCTGTGAACTCTACTAAGGGAAGAAAAGGAGGCGGCCAAGAAGCGTCTGGTCGGGAAGATGGATCGGGGAGAAGGCAGAGTACGGGTTTGTACAACAACTGATGGTGGAACTCAGGAACGAAGACCACTCGGCTTCCAGAACTTCATAGGGATGCTGCCAGCCATGTTTGAACGAAGTTGTTGCAGCAGTTTCTGACACCCAGTTGACCAAGGGCAAACAACAACTTCCCGGCCTCAGCCTGGACGCTGGGGTCAGGTGGCACTCACTCCTGCACTAAACCTGGCCCAGGGACCACCTAACACGGAGCCTGCAGTACGGCTGGAGGGTGCCACCCAACACCATCAGCATTGTGGTCAGAGAAGTGGTGCAGGCCATCATCGAAGAATACAAGGAGGACTCATCAGTGCCGCCCTCCACTGAAGAAGGAATGGAAGAAAGTTGCAGAGCAGTGGTATCAGAGTGTTGGAGCTTCCCCCCCATACCGTTAGGAGCCCCTCGATGGTAAGCACGTGGCCTGCAAAGCCACACCGCAGTCGGGAGGTCCACTTATTTCAACTACCAAGGACTGGCTTCAGCATCGTCACTTCTTTGCCATGGTCGTTATGCTGACTATACAGTTCATGTACATCGATCGCTTTCCAGGCAGCGGCTCATGTTCGATGCCCAGGTATACAACGCAGTGACATCAAGAGGGGCTGGAAGGCAACCTCATCATGGGCTTTCCAGATCCAGACCCCTGCCCAACGACACGCAAGATGTTGCCCTACCTTCATCGTGGGGGATGAAGAACCTACCTCGATAAGCCTACACTCCAGATGCTCAAACTGTGAAAGAGAGGAATCTTCAACTACAGACTGTCAGGGCAAGGCGGGTGGTGGAGAACGCCTTTGGCATCCCTGGCCAAACAGGTTCCCAGGTACTTCTCACCACCATGCAGCATCGCCCAGAGACGTGAGGAGATCGTGGAAGCTTGCTGCATCGCTGCAGAATCTCATGCGCACAAGACCCTACCCCGGTCTTGCAGAGAGGCCGTGGACTCCAACAAGGCAATGGGGACATGGAGCCTGGGGGGAAGTGGAGGCAGGGCGAAACCCTGAATAGACACCGCCTGGAGGGGAAAATGGTGCAAGGCCCCAAACAGAGGCCTCACGTGAAAGGGAAGAAGCAGCGCAACCCTCTGAGACAGATGGTGCAAACTCCACAGCTGGAGCCAAGTGCAGGTTGGCTAAGACAGGATGATAGATGATTCATGAGTGCTCTTCAGCCTGTCTATCAACATGGATGAGATTGGGCCATGGTATGTTGGGTGGCCCCTACAATCAACAGGAAAATTTAATAAAGAGTTTGTGTTTTGTGGACATGTGTGGATGATTATTGCATTATTATTGATAATAAAGGGCCCATAGGTTTGGCCCCAGGGAGGGTGGACCATACACCACTATTGCTTGCAGCTGGATGGCTTATCTATCCCACTGCTATCTTTACCCATCCAACAGCTATTACCCATCCCAAGTATCCCTGCCATCCCACTGCTATCTTAACCCATGCCCACAAGCATGCAAAAGGCTTAAAACATTTTCTAAAAGTTTCCAACCAAACTTTTCATTAAAAAAAAAAGACATGAAGCAGTGATGAATCAAAGATAAACTTTGATTGAACAACAAGGTGTAAAACAAAAATGCCCTCCCAGATGGTCCCAAATAAACTTTTCCTTTTTACCAAAAAAAAAAAAAAAAGGGGGGTTTAAAAAAAACCCAGCCCTTTAAACCCTTTCAGTTCCTCGTTGGCACTCTT